>CM042180.1:2254827-2264827 GCA_023376005.1 Doryteuthis pealeii
CTTTCCATATATATTCTACACATACACACACACAGGCGCGCCGCGCGCGATTATATATATATATATAATATAATATATATTATATATATATATATATATATTTTTATACTTATATATATATATATATATATTACTATAATATATATATATATTACAAGTCCTTTGAAATCTTTACTATATTTTAATAATTAGACATAAAAATAGTTTTCCGCATGACAAATTCAAATAAATGTGTTTTTCAAATAAAATCAAAATTTCTCACAGTTAATTCAAATTAACTTTCAAACAAGAATATATATTTATATATATTTACACCACACATCACACACACACAACACACGACACACACACACACACACACACACAACACACACACACAACACAACACACACACACCACACACACACACCACACAACACACACACAACACACACACACACCACACACACACCACACACACACACACACACACACCACACACACCGGCTTAGCTCAGTCGGTAGAGCATTCGGCTAGAAACCACAAGGTTCCTAGTTCGGTATGACAATGTTTGCTCCGAACTCCCCAGATTTAACCACGGATTATTGTGTAGATATGGACATGATTAGATCGATCGATTGATAGATATGAACGAGAAATATATATATATATATATATATATACTATATAAGAGATTTATCCAAAACTTGGTAGTAAGGGATGATTCTATATGTGATTTCAAGATCCACTGTACTAATATTGATGATCCAGTATGTATAAATACAGCGAATCTTTAAATCACTGAAGAGAGCTCAATGTAAAATAACCTTTTAGATTATATACAGAGCAATATTTATCAATAAAGGAAGGAAGAACTCAATACAGTAATCCCATAATAAATTTATTTCGACGAAAATTGGGCCCATATAATCTAAGTTGATTTAAACCGGCTCCCCAAAATTTTCGTCTCATCAGATGGGTCTCAATTCACTTATGGACAAGCATATCACAAAAAACCCAAATGGATTTATATGGGCCCCAATTTTCGTCGAAATAATTTATTATGGGATTACTGTATTGAGTTCTTCCTTTATATATATATATATATATATATATATATAATATATGTGTGTGTGTGTGTGTGTGTGTGTGTGTGTGTGTGTGTGTGTGTGTGTGATTTTCGTCTCTGATGATAAAGTTTCTTTGAAATCGATAAGACATAAAAACATCTTTTTTGTTTTTATTTTTTATACGCATTGTATTGCCTTCGAATTTTAATATTTTATAACATACTTAACATGCTTCAAGCAAATTACCAATTATTATATATATATATATATATATAATATATATATTCGACAAAAATCACCTTACTCACCTATAGCAAAACACTTTAACCAACCAGAACACACACTTGATAATATGAAATGTCTTTTAATAAACAGTAACTTTTCAACAACACAAATACGCCAACAAAAAGAAATTAAATGGATAATCAAACTCAATACACTTAAAGATGGTTTGAATACTGACCTCGGTATTTTAAACACATACAAATACTTTCACACATCCCATACCTAATATCCCACCACAATATATCATAACCAAAAAAAAAATAATAATAATAAAATGCAGAAATTCCATGAAAACGCGTATTTCGGCCTAAAACACGGCGAGGAGCCGAAGACTAATGCTGTGACGTAATGTCATTTTTTATTTATTCATTTATTTTATTCTTTAATTTTCTTTAAGTTGCGCATGAATTTCACGATCAAAGCCATGCCACATTTCGAACGATTACCATGATCGTATTTCGGATGAGTTACGTCACACAATTTTGAAAGAAAATTAACGGCTAAACAACGCCAAATCCGTTCACTTCATTTAACCGTCTCATATACCTTGAAAAAGGGTGAATGTTCACCCGAAATATCGGAATTGATCAAACCAGGAACAGTACAACAATTGAATATTAAAATTCTGGGTTTTTGTTCTGTTTTTCTTGTTTTTGTTCTTTTTTTCCAATGCTTCACATGAACAAAGTTTATGAATAACACACACACACACACACACACCACACACACATATATATATATTATATATATTATATAATAATTAGAGAGAGAGAGAGAGAGAGAGAGAGAGAGAGAGAGATTGATAGATAGATAGATAGATAGATAGATAGATATGGACATGATTAGAACGACCGATTGATAGATATGAACATCGATATATAGATAGATAAATAGATAGATATGAATCTGACCAGATAGATAAATAGATAGATAGATAGATAGATAGATAGATAGATAGATATGAAAACATAGATAGATAGATAGATAGATAGATAGATTGATTTCGATCGAATATATATATATATATATATATATATATATATATATATATATGAACAGACTGAGATAGATAGATAGATAGATAGATAGATAGATAGATATGATTAGTTCGATCGATATATATATATAGATAGATAGATATGAAAATCTGGACAAACAGATTGATAGATATGAACATAATAGATAGATAGATAGATAGATAGATAGATATGATTACATCGATTCATTGATAGATATGAACATAAATAGATAGATAGATAGATATGTAGACATAGATAGATAGATAGATAGATAGATAGATAGATAGATATGATTACATCGATTGATTGATAGATATGAACATAGATAGATAGATAGATAGATATGAACAGAATGAGATAGATAGATAGATAGATAGATATGAAGACATAGATAGATAGATAGATAGATAGATAGATAGATATGATTGCATCGATTGCTTGATAGATATGAACATAGATAGATAGATAGATAGATAGATAGATAGATAGATATGATCATATCGATTGATTGATAGATATGAACGTAGATAGATAGATAGATAGATAGATAGATATGAAAATCTGGACAGACAGATTGATAGATATGAACATAAATAGATAGATAGATAGATAGATAGATGATATTACATAGATAGATTACATCGATTGATTGATAGATATGAACGTAGATAGATAGATAGATATGAAAATCTGGTGTATATATATATATATATATATATACTAACAGTATTAGATGGATAGAAAGATAAACAATATGAAAAGAATTATACAAACAATCAAAGATCGAAAAGTCCTTTTTGTTGTCGCTGTTTCTTTCCCTCCACATGGTGCTCTTTTCCACCGACTTATTTACAACCCCCCCCCTCCCGGCCTTTTTTTACCGATACAATTTGACTAAGCTGTTACCAATGCCTTCGTTTCGTTCCAAAATGTTTTCTCGTCTTATTTTGTTAGTCATAAAAAGTTGTTTTCTTTTCGCGGTCTTTTCGCCAACTTCCCTCGCAATTCCAATAAAAGTCATGATTGACAATACAGACGCCATTGTCAACAGCACAAATCACAGCTTATCACTCGAATCGATAAATCGAACCCTCTACACGTGTCGCTTTCCATATATATTTACACATACACACACACGCGCGCGCGCGCGTATATATATATATATATATATATATATATATATATATTATATATTTTATTTATATATATATATATATATATATATATATATATATATATATATATATACAAGTCTTTGAAATCTTATATTTTTTTAATAATAGACATAAAAATAGTTTTCCTGACAAAATTCAAATAAATGTTGTTTTTTTCAAATAAAATCAAATTTCTCACAGTTAAATTCAAATTAATTCAAACAAGAATATATATTTATATATATTACACACACACACACACACACACACACACACACACACACACACACACACACACACACACACACACACACACACACACACACACACACACACACACACACACACACACACACACACACAACACACACAACACACACACACACACACACACACACACACACACACCGGCTTAGCTCAGTCGGTAGAGCGTTCGGCTAGAAACCACAAGGTTCCTAGTTCGATACTGTCCCCGCCAACTCAGCGTATGAGTAGCACAGGGATCTGTGCGGTAAAGTAAGGAGCTGATGGTAGGTGTGGCGCTCCACCTCAGGTGCTAAAAACAATCTCCTTGGTCTAGCGCTATTGAAAAGGGGATAGACTCCTCGCTGACTGGCTGATACCGACTTTAGGCCCCCGTTGATTTTACTTTATATATATATATATATATATATATTATATAGTTTTTTGGTGTTTTTTGCTCTCATATACAGCATTTCATTTTTTTCCTCCAGACCGTCTCATATCATATACCTTGAAAAAGGGTGAAGGTTCACCCGAAATATCGGAATTGATCAAACCAGGAACTGTACAACAATGGAATATTAAAATTCTGGGTTTTGTTCTGTTTTCTCTTGTTTTTGTTCTTTTTTCCAATGCTTCAAAAGACAAAAAAACAACGTTCATAAGAACAAAGTTTATACATAGCATACATACATACATACATACATACACACACACACACACACACACACACATACATATATATATATATATATATATATTTAAGAAATTTGAAAAACAACTGATTTTTGAAGCCAGTGCCATTTCGCTTTTACCCTCCCTTAATAATCGACCTGGATTTTTCAACCTATCACAATTTTTAGCTAAAATAGTTTTAAATAGCTACAAAATACCAGGCTTTATTTAATTATTCAGTTATCATTCCCACTTTGTTCCCTTTGTTTTCATAAAATCAGTCCATCAATACTTTTTCTCGTCTTTTTTTTAATGCATTTCTTCGAGTTACGTCACGCGTCATGACATATTGGTGGATCTTTTTTCAAAAACATATACAAACTTTTTATAAACATTTTCTAACTCCTGTTATCTACAAAACATTCATCAATTTCTTCACCCATAATCTATCCTGATGAAGGTTTAAATAAACCGAAACGTTTTAACGTGAATAGGCGGAGAACGAAAAGTTAACAAAGATATGACGTATTTCATATGGAATATTAATTTTAGAAAAATAAGAAGATTAAAACAGTATTTAAATAATTCACGTTAATGCATGTGTCATCATATGATATTCACCTTCCATTTTTGCACATGCATTGATCACGTCATTGGCTTTCGTAAACAAACGCGCATATAGAAATTAACGGTTAATAACATCATATTCATACATTCACTATTCACTTAACATCTTTCATTTTGTCCCTCACATAAACATTACTTAACAGTGTCCTGAAGATGGTACAATATACCGAAATGCTTAAGTATTGACACATAAAATTGTTTACCCTGATCGTAACATCCTGTGTTTGTTATATTTTTTTAAATATTTTCTTCTCATATATATATATATATATATATATAATATATTATATATACTTAAAGCCTTACAATTGTGTGGAAATTATTTTTATTTGATAGGAATACTTTACATCCTATAACTGTGCAAAATACTATCAAGTATCAACTACACAAAAATGGGCCCTGTCGGCTGCGGTTCAAGAATACACGACTGTACCATTGCAAAGGGGTAAGACTCCCCCATGGGACCACCTGTTGGCCGTGGGTGGTGACCTGTAACGCTTAAGGACGGAATCCAAGTTTATGAGCAGTCCATGACCTGCAACACTCCACTTAGGCCTTACTTAGGCTAGACGGGCGGTCGGAGAGGCTCCCTTCAATCAATCGGTTAATCATGTCAAGCCCTAGCACCTATATGATTGTCCCAACCATATTGCCCTTATGGCAAGCCCCAGCCCTTTTTATAATATATGTGCTTGAAGGCGGTGGCTGAGGGTCTTCATATCCTTGGAATGACGTTAAACTCTATCTGATGGTTAGGTTCCAGTTTTGGAGGTCTGGGGAATTTAGAGCACCCCTTCATCACCAGTGCCCTCAGGTCCACTCTGACCCGGAGTGGTAGTACCTGTTAGGGTCCCATCTATGGGCCGAATTGAAGAATGTGTTTATGAAAAAAATGGAGTATCCATTAAGAATGAATTTATTTCAAAACATCGTTGGCATTAAATGGCCCACCGAGGTTTATATGCCGTAAAAAGAAAATAAACCAAACTAATCTACACAAAACTATAAATATACATTATGAATACTAGCAACAGAAAACACCCTCCGGACGTCGTAAAAATTCATTTTTGAAAGACATTGCCCGAGAGGGTGGGAGTTAAAAATTCAATGTCAGAGGGTTTGTATCATAAGTAAGACAAATCCTCATATTTATTAAAGGAGTAAAAACAAAAAAAAAAAAACAATTTGAAATGAAAACTGAGCCCCATCCCTCTCGAATAAAATGTTGCGTGCATGTAATAATCAAACAATTATTTTGAATATTTTCCACATCAATTTTCCACAAAATCGTAGGTATTTATTTATTTGTAAACTTTTTAGTTAACTTCTTGTTAGTGTTAATAAAATAAAAAAGGACGAGAGTAAAAATTTTTTTTTTAAATTGCTTACTCAAATTTTGGGTGTATATAGCATAAGAATATTGTGACGTAAGCTGTGACGTAGAGCTAAGACGTAGTTTTTGTTACAGACAGAAGTACAGACAATCTCCATTATTAATAGATAGATGATATAATATAATAAATATGAACACGATTCTCTAACCTCTGGCCATTAAATAAGCCATTAAAAACTATCAATTATGATTTTAGTATTTAGTTGACAAGAAAAATGGCTGCAAATGCAGAATAGTGCGCAAGAGATAATACCATTAGAATCGCATTTTACGTATAAATAACATTACATTACGGAAACTCCCAAAGTAGCATAACCCTAACCCTAACCCTAACACGAACACTTATCCTAACCTTAACCCTAACCTTAACCCATCTCAAAAGTTTTGGATATTTCTGTGAAATGTAATAAAATGTAATACTTTTTATATGTAAGTAAAGTCAACGGGGTGGCCTAATGTCGGTATTAACCAGACAACCAGGGAGTCTATCCCCTTTCTACTAGCGCTGGACCAAGTAAATTGCTTTGGTGTCTGAGGTGGGCACCACACCTACCATCAGCTCCTCACTTTACTTTACTCCACAGATCCCTGTGCTACTCATACGAGGTGCCGATATCGAACCATAAACCTTGTGGTTCCTAGTCGGACGCTCTACCTACTGAGCTAAACCGGCCTTCTGATGATATTATCTCTTGCGGGCTATTCTGCATTTATTTATTTATTTACCTCATACCCCACTTGTATGGGTTGGACACAAGATCTCGCTTTTATGTGGGACCACCCACAAGCCGAGACTCATGGTTGGCAGGTGGAAAAAATTGCGTCGATCCCGTGAGCATTACCCCTCAAGGGGGCGCCTCATGCGCTGGGCAATAGACCCAACCCTGCCCCTTTAAATCCCGGAGGCAGGTATTACCTGGGGGGATAGCCCCCTGTGATCGATGCTTTTACACTTGGACCGAAGCCACTAGACCCCCACCACGAGGGCTATTCTGCATTAGTACCAAAATAAAAAAAGGAAATAGAACTTAACTATATTTTTAGTGTACCCAGACTTTAGAATGATAGACCTTAACTTTGTGGGTGGTTAACGGACCCCCTACCTTTGTGATTTTGCGTCCCTTACTCAAAGGTTTAGGATACTTCCGTGAAATGTAATGAAAAGTAATGCTTTTTAAAGTAAAGTCCAAGTCTGATGTTGAGCGCCACATCTACCATCAGCTCCCCACTTTGCTGCGCAAATCAAAGCTGCTGGTTCTATTGACACTAATTAAAACAATAAATTTCAAACATTTTCTTCAAGTGTGTGTGTGTGTGTGTGTGTGTGCAGTATATTAAGAAAGAATGAAAAAACACAGGTTTAAATGAGTTAAGTGGTGAATTTATTGGTCGACGCTGCAGTGTTTCGATCTATTAATTAGATCATCTTCAGGGCATTTGTTGTTATATGGAAGGTAATAAGAAATTTTTATCACAGAATAACGAGAAAAGCGAGTGGTAGTCCTGGTTTATCAGTCTGTTTAAAATTTGAAGTTTGAAAAAAGGAGACGGTTTGAAATATGACGTCAAATATTCTCTTTTACGGTGCGAGTATGGGATGGTTTAAGTGTGTGTATCGAAAAGAAAGCATTGTGCATTTTTTAGGTGTGTGGTTGCGCGTGTGTGTATAAAACGTTTACGATAAACGACAGCGAAACAAACCTCAAGGTTGTGTGTATATATATATATATATATATATATATATATATATATATATATATATATATATAATAGTATTTGATAATTTGCTTGAAGCATTGTTAAGTATACTATTATTTATTTATATTAAGAAAGCAATTACAATGCGTATAAAAAAATAATGTCCAGTGTCTAATCAATTTCGAAGAAACTTCATCTTCAGAAATTGTTTTTGAAATGGACGCGGTCTTGTGTGTTTTTTGTTTTGGACGTTATAAACACGCATCTCGTGGGTTGTTATAACGCCACGCGGAAGAGCCGGGATATCCGTTGTTCAATCAATTTCAATTTCGTTCCTTTTATTTATTATTTATATATTTTATTTATTATATATATATATATATATATATATATATATATGTGTGTGTGTGTGTGTGTGTGTGTGTGTGTGTGTGTATTTATGGAATGTGTATGTTAACTAATTATATATTCAGTGTTTAATTCTAACTTACTGTTTATGCGAGGTTGTGGCTTAGCTATTAATAACTTTCTCTCATTCTGAGATTGCATATATATATATATATATATATATATATATATATATAATATATATTAATTTTATATATGAAAATGGTGACTTACCAGTGAAATTGGTCCCAATGGTTAGTTGAGCGAGTTTCACAATGATAAGACAGCAATATAACACATATAAAGTGCTCAATACGCGAGTAAAGCAAATTTATTATTATAATGGTATACATAGGAATAACCTACTTGAGTTTCACCATAAGAATCTTCAGGGTTAAATCTACTGAATTAATCAAGATATTGATTAATTCCATCCGACTGTACGCGTGTATTTAGATGTTATTTAGTGGTTATATATATATATATATATATATATATATATAGTATAAAAGTCGTCAGGGCGGCCTAATGTCGGTATCAGCCAGACAGCGAGGGAGTCTATCCCCTTTTCACTAGCGCTAGACTAAGGAGATTATTTTAGCTTCTGAGGCGAAGCGCCACACCTACCATCAGCTTACTTTACCGCACAGATTCCTGTGCTACTCATACGCTGAGTTGGCGAGGGTCAGTATATATATATATATATATAATATATATATATATATATATATATATAAAGTCGTCGGGGCGGCCTAATGTCGGTATCAGCCAGACAGCGAGGAAGTCTCTCCCTTTTCACTAGCGCTAGACCAAGGAGATTATTTTAGCTTATGAAACGGAGCGCTACACCTACCATCAGCGCTTTACTTTACCGCACACATCCTGTGCTACTCATACGCTGATTTGACGAGGGCCGGTATCGAACCAGGAACCTTTCGGTTCCCAGGCAAGTACCGCTGCATTAGTACCAAAAGAAATGAAATAGAACTTAACTATATTTTTAGTGTTCCCTACTTTAGAATGATAGACCTCAACTTTGTGGGGTGGTTAACGGACCCCCTACCTTAGTTTCAACCTCACGCTTTGTGATATTTCAGTCCCTTGCTCTATTAAAGAGTGATAGCTCCAGGGATTTCTTTTTCTTTTTTCTTTTTTTAACGAGGAAAGTCATGTGTCGCAAAGTCGCTAACCCTGTGGGGTGGTGAGTTTTTCTTTTCTTTCTTTTTTTTTCTTTTTTGCCTAAACGGTGATATCCCTACCTGCCGGGTAGGTCCCTCAAAATATCTGATATTAGAAACTAGTATGGTTTGTATTACAGTATTGAACAAAAAAACACAGTCTGTGGGGGTGGGGGTGGGAGTTTCAAAAGAAAAGAAGAAACCAGGGTGAGATAAGCGGTGGGGGAGAGGGAGGGTGTAGTGTGTGGGGGGGGGGCGCAGTAGTTTAACTACTTCTACCAGGCCGTGAAAA
>CM042180.1:2267327-2269827 GCA_023376005.1 Doryteuthis pealeii
TTTAATGGGAAAATAAATAAGTAAATTATCAGTCAAGAGTAGTTCCCCTTTGTTTATGTTGGAGTTATAGGAAATAACCCATTTTTCCTTAGAAATCAAAATTTGTTTTCTATAAACTTATATGTCTCCTTTATTCAGGTAAAAGTAATTTGTAATTCGGTCATCTATCTTTAACTCCCTCCTCTTTTTTATTCATTCATTTTGTTTATATCTCATTTGCATATACTACTGCAGTTAAAGTCTTCTGGTAAATCTATTTAGTTGTAGTTGATATTTTTGTTTCTTTTTTTGTTCTTTTTTATATCTTAAGGAAGGGATTTTATCTTAATAATACATTAATGAATTATGAATTTTATGGAGACACTTCCCTAGAAATACATCTGTTTTGTTAAGGATATTTTTCTTATCCCGGAATCTAATTATCTCAAAGTTCCAGAGAATTTTATGCGTCTCACATCCCAGGACAGATTCAGGCTTGGGCATATACTATTTAGTTGCATGGTGAAACTTGAATTTCTTGCACAATTCACAGTGGATCACATTTCCAACACAGTCGTGCCTAGTCTTGCATTCCCTTTGTGCTAGTTTATGCGATTAACATTTGTCTATATCTCCACACATTCTGCACTTACTATTCTGCTGCGTCTTATCAATTTTTGCACTTATATAGTTTGTTCTTATGGCATTGTCTTGTGCTGCGATTATTAGCGATTCGGTTTCTCTCTTGAGGTTTCCTTTTCTTAGTCATGTCCATGTCTTCTGGTGTGATCTCTTCAGTTTGTCGCTTGAAGTACCATATAGTTGTTTTTTCTTTTCCTATCTTTTTTTTTTTTTTTTAGTTTTTGATGTATTTTTGCTTGTTAATATGTTGCAATTGTTTTTCCTGGCAGCTGCAATTAATCTTTCCTTACCTTTATTAATGTATTCTTCAAATTCTCGGATTGTCGTAATTATTATTATTTTTATCATTATTATTATTATTATTAGTAGTAGTAGTAGTAGTAGTAGTAGTAGAATATTGTGACTGGTTGAAGTATTCGTCTATGCTGGGTAGTAATTCGAAACTAAGATAGAAATGCATTGGAAATTATTTTAATATAACATGAAGTAGAAATGATTTTTGATAGAAAAATTTACTGGACAATGATTTTTACAATAATAATGCATGGGAAATTATTTTGATATAAACATGCATTGGATATGATTTTTAGTATAAAAATGAATTGGACAATGAATTCTACTATAAAAATGCATTGGGCAATGATTTTTACTATAAAATGCATTGGACAATGAATTCTACTATAAAAATGCATTGGGCAATGATTTTTACTATGAAAATGCATTGGACAATGATTTTACTATAAAAATGCATTGGACAATGAATTCTACTATAAAATGAATTGGACAATGATTTTTACTATAAAAATGCATTGGACAATGAATTCTACTATAAAAATGCATTGGGCAATGATTTTTACTATGAAAATGCATTGGACAATGATTTTTACTATAAAAATGCATTGGACAATGAATTCTACTATAAAAATGAATTGGACAATGATTTTTACTATAAAAATGCATTGGAAATCATCTTTGCTATATAAATGCATTAAAAATTGATTTTTACTATAAAAATGCATAAGAAATGATTCTTGCTATAAAAATGCATTAGAAATTATTTTTACAATAAAAACGCATTGGATATGATTTTTACTAAAGAAATTCATTGAACAATGATTTTTACTATAAAAATGCATTGGAAATAATCATTGTTATTGAAAATTATTTTAATATAAACATGCATTAGAAATAATTTTTACTATAAAAAATGTAGCTTGAAATAATTTTTCCAGTGAAAATTAATTTCAAATACATTTTATCATAAAAAAAAACATTTGTAAGGATATTTACTATTTTGTTATAAAAAGGCATTGGATATGATTTTTTTTACTATAAAATGCATTGCTCAATGATTTCTACAATAAAAAAGATTTGTCTAAGTCGAGAAGTGATAAAATATATAAATAAAAGCAAAATAATATTACACATGTAATTTATTTTTAATACATTTTAAACTATTATTTTCGGCCAATTTTGCTCAAATATATTGGAAACATGGCCGCTTTTTTACGTTCCTTAAATGGACTAAAAAACATTATTTAGGATTTTAAAAAAACGTTAACTCAATTTTTTAAACGTATTTTTAAAAATTGATTTTTGAAACTATTTAACCCATAGAGTGGACCCTAACAGGTACTACCACTCCGGATCAGAGTGAAACTGGGAGTAATGTAATAACAATGAAAGAGTACTCCATACTCTCCAGAACTCCAGAATTGGAACCTCACTACTAGATACTAGGGATGACTTCTGATTTAGGTCGGAAAATTAAAACGGAAAGTTTTTTGGTGGTACCCAATGACAGTTTAACTACAGTCTATGAAATAACTTTTTGCGAATTCGGTTACGGTTTTAGGGGATTATGGTTGTTTTTAATTAC
>CM042180.1:2279827-2297327 GCA_023376005.1 Doryteuthis pealeii
ACGATGAAATAAAGAAATCGCTTATCAAATAATGTGCCACCATCTTTTTAAAATGTTTTTATTTCCGTTCCATGTTAAAACTTATCCAGTTATAAGGGAAAGTAAAAAAAAAATTTTTTTTTTTAAGGGGTGTTTGGGTTATCTGAATAACGCAGTGGGGTCAAAGTTTATGTACCTGACATATATGCCGAAAAAGGGTTGATTTCCTTAATGAAAAATTGTGATATTATGAAAATTACCTGGTACCTATTACTTAAGCATGACATTTATTATTTAGACAAATAAGAGTATTCACCCTCCCTGCGTAAGTATTTAAGTTTTAATGTAATGAAATATATCAAATTAGAAAAACAAACGAAATTATATAAGATTACATTTATTTGAATTATATTTTAATTAATGTTAATACTCGAATTAATAAACCCCAAGTGTCTTATACGTGTCTCATTCAATAGAACAAGTCTGATTTCTTTATCTCCTATCAAAGAAGAGCGAATATATTCCCGACCAGAGGGGTGATCGAAGAGGTAACAGATACTTTTTTTACAATATCTCAATTTATTTTTAAGAGGATCCCTTTTCGACAAACTTGTCCAGTACCAAGACTTTGCTTATACGCGTTTCGCCCATTAGGACAAGTTTAATTTTTTTTTTATCTCCCATCACAAAAGAGCGAATATATTCACAACCATAGGGGTGGTCGAAGTTTGGATACTGGATATATATGTCGAAAAGGGGTGATTCCCTTAAATGAAAAATTGTGATATTGTGAAGAAAAGTACCTGGTGCCTATTACTTAAGAATAACATTTATTATCTAGACTAGCAAGAGTATTCACCCTCCGTGCGTAAGTATTTAAGTTTTAATGTAATGAAATATATCAAATTAGAAAAACAAACGAAATTATATAACATTACATTTATTTTAATTATATTTTAATTAATGTTACTTGATGTTAATACTCGAATTAATAAACCCCAAGCGTCTTATACGTGTCTCGTCCAATAGAACAAGTCTGATTTCTTTATCTCCTTTCAAAGAAGAGCGAATATATTCCCGACCAAAGGGGTGATCGAAGAGGTATTAGATACTTTTTACAATATCTCAATTTATTTTTAAGAGGACCCCTTTTCGACATACATGTCCACTGCCTAATCTTTGCTTATATACGTCTCGTCCAATAGGAAAGGTTTAATTTCTCTATCTCCCATCAAAAAAGAGCGAATATATTCAGAACCAGGGATGGGGGCAAAGTTTGGGTACCTGACATATATGCCGGAAAAGGGTGATTCCCTTAATGAAAAATTGTGATATTCTGAAGAAAAGTACCTGGTGCCTATTAATTAAGAATAACATTTATTATCTAGACCTGCAAGAGTATGAATCCTCCGGGCGTATTTAATTTTATATGTAATGAAAAATATTAAACAAGAAAGACTAACGAAATTAAATAAGAACGCATATAAAAAGATTACATTTATTCTAATTGCAATAAACCGTAAAAGTCTTATACGTGTCTCGTCCAATAGAACAAGTCTCATTTCTTTATCTCCTATCAAAGAAGAGCGAATATATTCCCGACCAGAGGGGTGATCGAAGAGGTAACAGATACTTTTTACAATATCTCTAACGAAATTAAATAAGAACGCATATAAAAAGATTACATTTATTCTAATTACAATAAACTATAAAAGTCTTATACGTGTCTCGTCCAATAGAACAAGTCTCATTTCTTTACCTCCTTTTAAAGAAGAGCGAATATATTCCCGACCAGAGGGGTGATCGAAGAGGTAACAGATACTTTTTACAATATCTCTAACGAAATTAAATTAAAAAAATAAAAAGCCTCGTTAGGGTTTTAATGTAGGGCTTAGTTTTATATTTTAAAAAAAAGGTTAAATCGAACTTAACGGGCCTAAGAAAAAAATACCAAAAATCAAGGAATTAACCGAATTTAATGAAATTTTCAGTCTTGTTATATTAATAAATAAAAGATATAATTAATCAGTTATTTTATTTAAAAACATGTAGATTTTTTCAGGTCAGTTAACTTTGAACCACGTATATTTGAGAATCTGTGTTTCGCCTCAAAGATACGCGGTTTAAATTAATTGACCTGAAAAAATGTAAAAGTTTTTAAATAAAATAACTGGTGCATTATATCTTTTATTCATTAATATATCAACACTGAAAATTTCATTAAATTCGGTTTATTCCATGATTTTTTGTATTATTTTTTCTTTCGGTGGGGTGACATACAATGGTGGAATTTAGGTCTGTTAAGTTGGATTTAACCAAGAAAATTGTATCTATTTCATTGGCAATGGATTTTTTTTATTCAAAATAAAATCTAAACATTTTTCATTATTATTTTTTTATTTCTTTTTATTCTTTAAGAATCTGTGTTACGCCTCAAAGATACGTGGTTCAAAGTTAACTGAACTGAGAAAATATAAAAGTTTTTAAATAAAATAACTGGTGCATTATATCTTTTATTCATTAATATATCAACACTGAAAAATTTCATTAAATTCGGTTAATTCCCTGATTTTTGGTATTTTTCTTTCGGCGGGGTGACAATACGATGGTGGAATTTAGGTCCGTTTTGTTCGATGTAATCACATTATTTTTGTCGGAGAATCAGTGTGTTTCCTCTTCATGGACGGTCTTTTTGACTCAGGTTCGTAGTGGCTAGCTTACGTTCAGCCCATTTGTTGTGGTTATGGTTATTGTTTAGATTTTACGGCATGTCAACTCTTGTTGGGTTATTTTATGCTAAAGACATTTTGTTTTATTAATTATTGGTTTATTTGGTTGTTTGGTTGGATTTTAAGGCATGTCAACTCTTGTTGGGTTATTTTATGCCAAAGACATTTTGTTTTATTCATTCTTGGTTGGTTGGTTGGTTGGATTTTACGGCATGTCAACCTTTGTTGGGTTATTTTATGCCAAAGACATTTTGTTTTATTCATTCTTGGTTGGTTGGTTGGATTTTACGGCATGTCAACTCTTGTTGGGTTATTTTATGCCAAAGACATTTTGTTTTAATCATTTTTGTTTATTTGGTTGGTTGATTGGTTGGTTGTATTTTAAGGCAAGTCAACTCTTATTGGGTTATTTTATGCTAAAGACATTTTGTTTTATTCATTCTTGGTTGGTTGGTTGGTTAGAGTTTTAAGGCATGACAACTCTTGGTGGGTTATTTTATGCTAAAGACATTTTGTTTTATTCATTCTTGGTTGGTTGGCTGGTTGGTTGGTTGGTTGGTTGGTTGGTTGGAGTTTTAAGGCATGACAACTCTTGTTGGGTTATTTTATGCTAAAGACATTTTGTTTTATTCATTCTTGGTTGGTTGGCTGGTTGGTTGGTCGGTTGGTTGGATTTTAAGGCATGACAACTCTTGGTGGGTTATTTTATGCTAAAGACATTTTGTTTTAATCATGCTTGGTTGGTTGGCTGGTTGGTTGGAGTTTTAAGGCATGACAACTCTTGTTGGGTTATTTTATGCTAAAGACATTTTGTTTTATTCATTCTTGATTGGTTGGCTGGTTGGTTGTTGGTTGGTTGGTTGGTTGGTTGGAGTTTTAAGGCATGACAACTCTTGTTGGGTTATTTTATGCTAAAGACATTTTGTTTTATTCATTCTTGGTTGGTTGGTTGGTTGGTTCGATTTTACGGCATGTCAACTCTTGTTGGGTTATTTTATGCCGAAAATGTTTTGTGTTATTCCTTCTTATTGGGTATTCAATTTGTTCATAAATTCCCAGTGGATCACTTTTCCAACCCAGTCGTGCCTAGCTTTGTATTCTCGTTGTGTTAGTTTGCTGTATTCGCTTATTAAATGGTTTATGGTCTCGTCTCTGTCACCACACACGCTACATTTGCTGTTTTGTTGTGTTTTATCAATTTTTATTCAAAAGTATTATGTTTTAGTCGTGATCCTCTTGCAGACACATTCATGAACATCGACGCCGAATTATTGATTGAATGAATACAATTCTAACCCCAGATTCGGTTAGCATGAAAGAAACAGGTTATAAACAAAAACACGTCGCACAAACAGTTGAAAAAAAATCGATATTAGACCGATAATTCACACTAACTATAAAATAATATTTGACAATGTTTAAGTACTGTCATGGTGGCCTTAGTTTAGATAACTTCCGCTAGAGTATTTTAATAACCGGCTAACAATAGTATTAAGTATATTGTATTCTAGGATACAAAGACAAGAGTTCCCGCCCGTTGCTTTTTGGAGGTCGACTGTTTCTTTCATTTTTATTAATAAACAAAGTAACATCACGCAAACAATTAAAAATCGATATTAGATCAATAATTTACAATGACCATTAAATAATATTTGACTGTGTTAAGTTTCTGTCATGGTGGCTCTAGTTTAAATAACTTCCGCTAGAGAATTTTAATAACCGGTTCACAATAGAATAAAGTAAATTATATTGTGGAATACAAAAACAAGAGTTCCCGCCCGTTACGATTTGAGGGTCAGCTGTTTCTTTCATTTTTACTTATAAACAAAGAAACGTCACTCAAAGAGTTAAAAAATAGATTTTAGATCAATAATTTACACTAACTATAAAATAATATTTGACAGTATTAAGGTACTGTCATTGTGGCCCTAGTTTAGATAACTTCTGCTAGAGAATTTGGACCATATGACCTTTAGGCACCCCTTCCGCGATCTCGATTCACAAGGACACTTATCTCATTTACACCGTCAAAATCTGATTGTTTGTTAGGGGTTAGGGTTAAGGTTAGGGGTTAGTTTTATAATTTTAAAAAATACTCTAAAAATTGTCTGTTAACAATTAACCGTATTTTGACGGTGTAAATTGAAAAAAATGTTCCCACGAATCGAGATCACAAAAGGGGTGTCTAAAGGTCATATGGTCCGAGAATTCTAATAACCAGTTCACAATAGTATACAATAAATTGTATTCTGTGATACCAAAACTAGAGTACCCGCCCTTTTCCTATTTGGGGGTCGGCTGTTTCTTTCATTTTTTTTTAAACAAATAAACGCCAAGCAAATAGTTAAAAAAGATCGATTTTACATCAATAATTCACAATAACCATTAAATAATATTTGACAATGTTAAGTTACTGTCATGGTGGCTCTTGTTTAGATAACTTCCGCTAGAGAGTTTTAATAACCACTTCACAAAAGCATAAAGTATATTGTATTCTGGAATACAAAAACAAGAGTTTCCCGCCTTTTCTTATTTTGAGGGTCGGCTGTTTTGTTTGTTTGTTTGTTTGTTTCTTTTTTTTTTTCATTTTTATTAATAAACAAAAAACACGTCGCACAAACAGTTGAAAAAAATCGATATTAGACCGATAATTCACACTAACTATAAAATAATATTTGACAATGTTTAAGTACTGTCATGGTGGCCCTCGTTTAACTTCCGCTAGATAATTTTAATAACCGGCTCAGAATAGTATATTGTATTCTGGAATACAAAAACAAGAGTTCCCGCCCGTTACGATTTGAGGGTCAGTGGTTTCTTTCATTTTCATTAATAAATAAAGAAACGTCACGCAAACTGTTAAAATCAATATTAGATCCTCAATAATTCACAATAACCATTAAATAATATTTGACAGTATTAAGGTACTGTCATGGTGGCCCTAGTTTAGATAACTCCCGCTAGAGAATTTTAATAACTGGTTCAGAATAGCATAAAGTGAATTGTATTCTATAATACAAAAGCAAGAGTTCTCACCCGGTGCTATTTGGGTGTCGACTGTTTCTTTTATTTTATTTAATAAACAAAGAAACCTCAAGCAAATAGTTAAAAAAGATAGATTTTTATATCAATTCACAATAACCATTAATAGTATTTACAGTATAACAGAAAGGTACTGTCATGGTGGCCCTAGTTTAGATAACTTCCGCCAGGGAATTTTAATAACCACTTCACAATGGTATAAGTGAATTGTATTCTGTGATACAAAAACAAGAATTCCCGCCGTTGCTTTTTGGAGGTCGGCTGTTTCTTTCATTTTTATTTTCAATTGGCTGTTTATAAATATTGACTTTAAGAAACCAATAAAATCGCCCAGATAAAAAGAAGCAACAATGAAAAATTTGACGATAAGTGAACAATGAATTCTTTATTTCGTTTTCCGTTTTGTCTTTTTGGGTTTTTTTCTTTTCTGAACCAAATGAAATTTTAAAGAGAAAATGGCAGAAAAGGTCTTGTTTTTTGTGGGCGGAGAAGATTAATATTTTAGAGTTAATCGAGCCATTGGAAGCTTATTAATAAATTTTTTTCATGACGTCATGGTGGTGTTTACCTTCTTTTTTTTTTACCTCCCTGTGGGAGAAGGTAACATTTATTCAGGAAGATTGTCACGCACCATTTCGTACCGGGCGTCGGTTTTTGTCTATTGAAAACAAAACTAAAATTGGTAAATTTCGCAAATGAAACGTTGTGTTTTTTGGGGGGTTTTTTTGTCTTTTTTGTTTTGTTTTTTGTTGTTGTTTTTTGTTATTATTGTTTAGTTTTTATTTAAGGTTTAAATGTGAATTTAAATCAAATATTATTCCTTTTTTTCAAATTACAGATATTCTTTTTTGTTCTTTTGGAGTTGATTTTTATTTAATGGAAGCTTGATTCTAGGACCCTGGCTACTGGTAGAATTAAAATGTTTTTTGTACTAATGCAGAATAGCGTAAACAAAGATAATATCATAGGTTACGTATAAAAAGCATTACGTTTCATTACATTTTACGGAAATACCCGAAACCTTTGAGGCGCTAGGTTAGGGTTTTAGGATAATGGTTTACTTTTTATGAATTTCAATAACAAAATTACGTATGAAGGGCATTATGTTTTATTACATTCCACGGAAATACCCGAAATCTTTAAGAAGCTAGGGTTAGGGTTAGGGTAAAGTTTTACTTTATGTGATTTTAAATCGAAATATTATTCCTTTTTTATTTTAAATTAAGGATCATTTTTTCTTGATAACTACTGATTTTTTTTTCTTTTGGGGGTTGATTTTTATTTAATGGAAGTTTGAGTCTTAGACCCTGGCTACTGGTAGGGGTAAGATGTTTTTTGGTACTAATGCAGAATAGCGTGCAAAAGATAATATCATTAGGTTACGTATAAAAAGCATAATGTTTCATTACATTTCACGGAAATAGACGATACCTTTGAGACCCTTGGGTTAGGGTTGGGGCTAAGGTTTACCTTATGTGAATTTAAATCAAAATATTATTCCTTTTTTTTCCTAAATTACAGACGTCGTTTTTCCTTTGGTGTTGATTTTTATTTAATGGAAGTTTGATTCTATGACCCTGGCTACTGGTAGAATTAAAATGTTTTTTGGTACTAATGCAGAATAGCGTGCAAAAGATAATATCATTAGATTACGTATAAAAAAAAGCATTACATTTCACGGAAATAGACGAAATCTTTGAGATGCTAGGATTAGGGTAAGGTTTGCTTTTTGTTAATTTGATTTTTTTTTAAATACGTATAAAAAGCATTATGTTTTATTACATTTCACGAAAATAGCCGAAACCTGTAAGACGCTAGGGTTAGGGTTGGGGTTAAGGTTTACTTTATGTGAATTTAAATCAAAATATTATTCCTTTTTTTTTCTAAATTACAGACCATTCTTTCTTGATAACTTCTGATGTTTTTTCTTTTGGGGTTGATTTTTATTTAATGGGAGCTTGAATCTTGGACCCTAGCTACTGGTAGAAGTAAAATGTGTTTTGGTTCTAATGCAGAATAGCGCGCAAAAGATAATATCGTTAGATTACGTATAAAAAGCATTGGTACTAATGCAGAATAGCGCGCAAAAGATAATATCGTTAGATTAATATAAAAAGCATTGGTACTAATGCAGAATAGCGCGCAAAAGATAATATCATTAGATTACGTATAAAAAGCATTGGTACTAATGTAGAATAGCGCACAAAAGATAATATCATTAGGTTACGTATAAAAAGCATTGGTACTAATGCAGAATAGTGCGCAAAAGATAATATCATTAGGTTACGTTAAAAAGCATTGGTACTAATGTAGAATAGCGCACAAAAGATAATATCATTAGTTACGTATAAAAAGCATTGGTACTAATGCAGAATAGTGCGCAAAAGATAATATCATTAGGTTACGTATAAAAAAGCATTGGTACTAATGTAGAATAGCGCACAAAAGATACTATCATTAGGTTACGTATAAAAAGCATTGGTACTAATGCAGAATAGCGCGCAAAAGATAATATCATTAGATTAGGTATAAAAAGCATTGGTACTAATGTAGAATAGCGCGCAAAAGATAATATCATTAGGTTACGTATAAAAAGCATTGGTACTAATGCAGAATAGCGCGCAAAAGATAATATCATTAGATTAGGTATAAAAAGCATTGGTACTAATGTAGAATAGCGCGCAAGAGATAATATCATTAGGTTACGTATAAAAAGCATTACGTTTCATTACATTTCACGAAAATAGACGAAACCTTTGAGACACTAGGATTCGAGTTAGGGTAAGGGTTAGGGTTAGGGTTAGTGTTAATGTTAGGGTTATGTTTAGGATTATTTGCTACTCATGCATAATAGCGCGCAAGAGATAATATCATTAGATTACGTATGTTGCATAGCGCCTTCTTTACCGGCACTAAATAGGTATATGTTATATACTGGTCTTTTCACTAAGCCAAATCAGCATATAACGTTATATACCTTTCTTACTACTTCTTACTCTGGTCGTCTATTCTTCTGGCCGGCTTTGCTTCTGATCGTCTATCATCTATCTTGGTCTGGTATATCTTCTAAGGTCTCGTCTGGTCTTCTATTGGGGATTCCGGGTCTGGTTTCTGTTGGGGATCACTTCTTATCAGAAGCCCTGTGTCATTGTTAGTTTTTAGTAATAAACACAAGACTTCGATTTATGTTGATGTTACTTTATTTCTAATCCCCACCCAGACAATCTGCGCAGATGCGGCTTACATGTTGCTAGCTCGGCTTCTAAGTTCTAACTGACTAACTGAGTTGCTTACTCCTTAAACCGGAAGGGGGCTTTCTATCGGGGTTCCGTTTCTCACGGTCTATCCCCAGAAAGCAAGGTCGGAGTGAGGTCAAACGCTGTCACTCACTCTCAAGGCCATCAGCTGTACTGATCGCCATAATGATTTCTACACTACCTTAAAATGTATTAGGGATCCAATTATTATGTAACACGTATAAAAAGCATTAGATTTCATTACATTTCACGGAAATACTCGAAATCTTTGGGACGCTTGGGTTTGGGTAAGTGTTAGGGTTAGGGTTAAGGTTAGGTTTAGGGTTAGGTTTAAAGTAAACAGAGTTGGCGGAGGGGACTATTTTCGGTATCAGCCAGAAAGTGAGGGAGTCTATCCTCCTTTTGCCCATGCTAGTCCTGGGAGATTGTTTTTGATGCGGTGGAGCTCAACACCTACCGTCAGCTCCCAACTCTACCGCATAGATCAGATTACACAGTTTGTGTAACTCGTGCGCTCAGTTGACGGTGACCGGTATCGAACCAGGAACCTACCGATTCCTGGGTGGGTACTCTAGCGACTGAGCTAAACCGGCTCCTAGGATTAGTCTACTTCAGGGGTTTCCATAATCTAATGCTATTTATACGTAAAAGGAGATTCTAATGATATCATCTCTTGCGCGCTATTTTGCATTTGTACCTCTGTCTGTCTGTCTGTCTATCTGTCTTTCTTTGTATGTGTGTATGTATGTGTGTGTGTGTGTGTGTGTGCGTATGTGTGTGTGTGTGTGTGAACAAAAATTGATGGAAATCATCGCTGAAGATATTATCATCATCATCATCACCATCATCATCTCATACTGCCAGAACGGATTTAAATCTCTCTCTCTCTCTCTCTCTCTCTCTCTCTCTCTCTCTTCTCTCTCTCTCTCTCTCTCTCTCTCTCTCTCTTCAATTTTTGATTGATTGATAGATTTTAACGGCTTGTCAACCCATCCAGGGTTATTTTGTGCCAAACGGTAGGTTATGAGGGATGGTCAAATTTATTGTTATGTCTTTTTTTCAAAAATTGTTATTGATTTTATAAACAATTTTTTCTATTCAACCCATAGATGGGACCCTAACAGGTACTACCACTCCGAGTCAGAGTGGACCAGGGAGCAATGGTAATGAAAGAGTACCCCACATTCCCCAGGCCTCCAGAACTGGAAGATAGAGTTTAACGCTATTCCCAGGGCATGAAGTCCCTCAACCACCGCTTTCTAGCACATATATTATAAAAACTGCTCATCCACCAGAATTCCGTCCTTAAGCGTCATGAGTCGCCACCCACGGCCAACAGGTCGCCCCATTGGGGGAGGGGGTCTTACCCCTGCAGAGGTGCAGTCGGTGTATTCTAAAGCCGACAGGGTTTCCCTCTTCAAGTTTAATAAAAATAATTAATATGTACTCAGTGCATGAAGCCTGACAATGAGGCTAATTAATTAATTACATTTTTTTTATTAAATTTGTCAAACGGATACATACAATCACAGAACAAATAAGTACAAGCAATTAACCAGAAAAAATTACACTAAATAGAGGAGGGTCGGTTCGGTATAGTTATTTACTAAGCTTAAATTAGATGTGGCACAAGGCCGGAAGTATGGGGGCGCCCAGTGAGAATCGAACTCATTAACAATGGTCTGCGAATCTAGCTTGCTAACCATCAAGCCACGTGAGGTGCCCAGTTATTTACTAAGCTTAGTTTAGCTGTGGCACAAGGCCAGAAATATGGGGCGCCCAATTAGAATCGAACTCATTAACAATAGTCTGCGAATCTAGCTTGCTAACCATTACATCATGTGAGGTGTCCAGGGTCAGTTCAGTGTAGCCAACGCAGCAAAGTCAGTCTGAATATTATTCAGTATCCGGTGCTAAACGGATACATACAAACACAGAACAAATAAGTACAAACAATTAACATGACAAACTTACACTAAATAGAGGAGGGTCATTTCGGTATAGCCAACGCAGCAAAGTCAGTTTGAATATTATTCAGCTAGTTAATCTACTTTAATTGTAGGCTATTTTATGGATATGAGCCAGTCCATCTGGTAGAGTACTGAAGGGGTGTTAGCTATTCTACAACACTATTTTAATAAAATTTAATATGTACTCTATGTGCGAAATGTCATTATTAGACCGAAGGTCCAGTCAAGGGCATCCTGTTGGAACCAACTTAATTGCCACCGAAAAGGGCAACTTTTAAGCTAATACAGAAATAATGTTCTTCACAATAATATCTATTAAAAACAAAATTTTCAGATGATAAACAAATTATTAGGGGAAAATTGTCCGTTTAATTTTTAGAAGGCTCGTCGGTCGTCCTCGGGGCGGCCTAAAGTCGGTATCAGCCAGTCAGTGAGGGAGTCTATCCCCTTTTCAATAGCGCTAGACCAAGGAGATTGTTTTGGCGTCTGAGGTGGTGCGCCACACCTACCATCAGCTCAGATCTCTGTGCTACTCATACGCTGAGTTGGCAAGGACCGGTATCGAACTAGGAACTTTGTGGTTTCTAGCCGAACGCTCTACCGACTGAGCTAACCCGGCCCATTTGAAGGCTAGGGGGGGTGTCAATTACTTTTAAATCAAACAGGACCCCACCCGCTCCGACGGTGTTCTAACGGTTAACGTCTACTGAAATTCTTGTCCTAAGCCACCGAGTTGCCTTCGGTCTTTCTGTATTTTCACATTATAGATATTTCAGCAGTACTCATACTATTGTATGGCTGTTTTGTTCGTAATTCCAACCAGCTCTTACAGATATCTATATATTAAATTGAAACCATAATAGACCCTTAACTCTTTTACCACTAATATTATTGCTACTATCATTATTGCTTTATTTGTCACTTTGGGATAATTCACTCATGCCATTCTAACCGAAAAGTTAAAGCAGCAATTGTACATTTCGGCTGAAAGGTACATACAAAGATTGACTTTTTCTCGATTTGTTTACGCCTTACATTTGAACAGATATATTCGCCCAATTCATTAATTATCAACTAATTAATTTTCAAATTCGGTATGACTTCAATTAAGCCCATATTCTCCCAAAAATTGTCGACTATCGCCATATCAAACAAACTGTTTGCGTATTCTCTCTCATATATATATATATGAAGAAGTCACTATAAGAGGAATAGAAACCCTACTTCTAAACAAAACGAAAAATCTAAAGAAAGTCCAGTTGGTGTAAGGGTTACGATGCTCGCCTGTCAGCTCGACAGTCGGGTTTCGAATCACGCACAAGGCGGTCTTCCTATCTATAGCTCTGCTGATGAGGCCTAATAGGCCGAAATGTACACACAGAGATTGATTTTCTCGATTTGTTTAGCCTTACATTTAAATTGGCACGCCCGCCTAATTAATTAATTAATAATTAATTAACTTTCAAAATTAGGTACGACTTCAATTAAGCACATATTCTCCCAAATATTGTCGGCTAAAAAAGCCATATCATAAACACACCGCGTGTGTATTTACTTCTTATATATATATATATATATATATATATATATATATATATATATATATATATAAAGTATATTGTGGGTACAAAATTTAATTCTGGAGCGAAATAGCGTATTCATTTTAAAATATTGAATTTGTAAAAAACAAAAAAAAACAAAAAAGAAGGGAACCCTTATATATTTTTTTCGGCCACACTCTTCAGAGAAATAACGTTGGCAAAATGTTGAAGAAGACACGGACAGGATAATAATCCGACGAATCAAGGGCAGGAAAAAAAAAAAAAAGAAGAAAAAAAAACGAAAATTCTTTTTTTTTTCTTTTCACTTTCTCCCTCTTTTACGAACCATGAGAGGGGGGGGGGGTTCTAACATTGTTTGTCCCACGCGAAACGTTAGAATTATGAGGATGTTTCATTTCAAATAGGAATAATTTGTGGAAAATCTTTTGGGTACAAAATAATATAGGTTGGTATTTAGAAATATACAAGGACTCCAACACATTAATCTGGAGCTCGTTGCTAGATGTTCCAAGAATGGAAAACATTGATGTGCTATAATATCGGCTTTGAGCTGTTACGGTATAGCCACACTGATGAAAGGTGAAACCTCGAAACATGTGTCTGTGGATTACTTATTTATTATATATATACTCCCGCTTTGGTTGAGTTCTCTGAATAGGGATTTAATTGCAGATTCACCGTTCTGGCGTCTAGCTAACCCTCGCATTGTTTACAAACGTTTGAGGACTCTAGTGAATTCATTTCCGCTTAGAAATGGAGCGATTAAATATTCTCCTA
Source organism: Doryteuthis pealeii (assembly GCA_023376005.1). NCBI lineage: Eukaryota > Metazoa > Mollusca > Cephalopoda > Myopsida > Loliginidae > Doryteuthis > Doryteuthis pealeii. Next base: position 2,293,144 of record CM042180.1, read on the forward strand.
TATTTGACAGCTGCCTCTGGCCGTACGGGTTAAAAGGCTTGGCAAACGAAAGTTCATTCGGGTCTCAAACCCGGCCAGGGGTAGCTGTTACGGTATAGCCACACTGATGAAAGTTGAAACCTCGAAACAAGTGTCTGTGGATTACTTATATATATATATATATATATATATATGGAAGCACGATGAGGAAATTAATCGGACAGTAGGTGGAGAATTTTTTTTAAGAAAACAAACACAAGATGTCATGAACAATGGAAACACTTTATGTCGATACTTAAGTATTTTGGGTTTTTTTTTTAATAAAAATGTTTCCATTGTTCATGACATCCTGTGTTTGTTTTCTTTAAAAAAATTTCTCCATATATATATATATATATATATTATATATATATATATATATAAGGAATAGAGAATGAATGAGAAAAGTATTGGCATATAAAAGTGCTCAATGCTAAAATATATATATATTATATATATATATATATATATATATATATATATAAGTGTATTTTGGCAGCATTTTTTCTTATAAACATATTTCGTTAAACTGTACTGACAATTCTTGTCGGACAAGTTTTTGTCCGATCCTTTCTAATTTTCTGGCCATCTTTTTAATGTCAGGGTGGAACTGGTGTAACAATCCACCAAAGGTTTCTTTATGAGCGCTTTCGGCACACACACACACACACACATATATATATATATATATATATATATATATATATATATATATATATATAAATATATATATATATATATATATATATATATAGTGTGTATGTGTGTGTGTGCGTGCGTGCGTGTGTCTGTGTGTGTGTGTGTGTGTGTGTGTTATTTTGGAAAAGGTGACTTACCGGTGAATATGGTCACAATGGTTAGTTAATGCAAAATTCAGAAAGGTAAGACAGTGATATAACAAATAAAAAGTGCTCAATAAGTTAGTAGAGCAAATCTATTGTAATATAGGTACAAGTGATAACCTACTCGAGTATCACAATAAGGATCTTCAGGGTTAAATTCACTGAATTAATCAAGATATTGATTAATTGCAGTCGATTACACGTGTGTGTCTTTCGCGATAAACGGTTCGTTATTCGTTATTCATAACGAACTGTTTATCGCGAAAGACACACACGTGTAATCGACTGCAATTTATCAATATCTTGATTAATTCAGTGGATTTAACCCTGAAGATCCTTATGGTGAAACTCGAGTAGGTTATCACTTGTACCTATATTACAATATATATATATATATATATATATATATAATGGACTCTCCCGTCGATTTTCGACGCATGAGGGTTCATACACACAATGAACTCCCACACAGCGATTTGTTTATAGTGGTGAATGCTTGTGTTGGACCATCCACACTTTTTGGCACAGTCGATATGAAAGAATTGGTGCATCAAGGGTTGCCACAAACCCAATCAACGACCGACCTCAGGAATTTTGAATTCAGAGTTATCCCTCTCCTAGACTGGTTACCTACCCAAGGTTGAAGGGCCCAGTCTGCCCTACTAGTTAACCCATAGATGGAGGGAGAATATATGGTTTCATACCTTTCCCAAGGGTATTAGCGCTATGTGAAATGCCAGCAGCTTCGCCTAGGAATTGAACTCGAATCGACGAGTCCATTTCCCACGACTCTAACCACTAGCATATATATATATATATATATATATATATATATATATATATATATATATATATATATATATATATATATATTGTATCTATCTATCTATATAAATATATATATGTTATTTTTTTCTGTTTCTCTCTCGATGAGTCCGGATTAAAAACATTTCCATCTAAAAACGGACCTTATTATCATTATGCTCTGATGATGATTTTTTATAAATCGAAATATTGTCAATTACAGCAATGAAAAAGTATATAAAAATATATTCATTTTAACAACAAAGTGTGTTTTTCATACCCTTTTATCTATCTATCTATCTATCTATATATATATATATATATATATATATATATGTGTGTGTGTGTGTGTGTGTGTTTGGGCAGCATTCTTTCATTTATACATGTAGACTTAAACAAAAGGCACGTCCCCTGTTTACCAATTTTATTAACGATCTTTTCGAGCTTTCTGGCCAACTTTTTTACATTTGGATGGAATCTGTAGATTAGACCACCATAGTTCTTGTCTCAAGTACTTTTGGCACTTCGAAGTGCCATCATCAGGGGTGGTGTGTTTATGCTCCAGTTTTTTGGGGAGTTTTTTTTTTTTTTCAAGGTAAGGGGTGTGGAGGCTGGAAGGAGGAGAATTGGTAGGAAAAGTGTTATTGGCATTTTAAAATGTGTGTACTGTATTGGAAATTAATTTTGTTTAAGGATGGTTTGTATTGTTTGATGTATAAAGCTTCTAATATTTGGAGTTTTTGTTTGTTATTTTCTTTGTGCAGAATGTGCGTATTTTTTGTTAGGATATTTCGGTAATTAGAGAGGGGACATGCATGTAATTTTAGATGTCATATGAAGAGTCAAACGGCGTGACAAAGTCGTTGAGGTAAAACTGATGTAGGTATTTTCATTTTTTGGAAGACAGCAATCTCCTAAGGGACATTTAAATTTGTCTACTACATTAGTCTCATTAAGATGACTTGTCTGGAGAGAGGGGTTGTTACGGAGAACAAGGTTAGTTGTTTTAAATTTTGTGTAATGAATAATTAATTTTTCCCTATCATCAGGTGTGGTTGCAGTAACGTTGTTCCAAATTAATTTTTTTAGTGTTATTTTATTTTCATCAAGTTTGTAATTCATGGGTATCTGGTTGCGATAATAAATCTTATTTGAAGAAGTATTTGCTGTAGTATGTTTTTCCTTGTGGTTAGCGACTATTTTTTGGATGGACTGTTTGATTTGTTCGACAATGACGGGATTAGAAAATCCGTTATTGACCAGCGTCTGTTTGAAGTTTTTGAGTTCGGAGTAGAATATCGGCTTTGAAGATATATATATATATATATATATATATATATATATATATATATATATATATATATATATATATATATCCATTATAATAAGATATATATATATCCATTATAATAAGATATATATATATATCGTATTATAATGGAGATAGTGTGTTTATCTGTCTGTAACTATATCACTACTCAAGTCACAATCCGATTTGTTATTAATGTTACATTCTCCATGATTTTATTTAAACCTCAATTATTAATGAAATTATTTTACATTATTAATACTGTTGGTCTTATGAACATACTAATAACATGCAATTGTATTTATATATACAACAAAATAGCAGTTTACAGTGTGAATGGGAAGGCTAATTTGCATATTGATACTAAAAATTTGATTTTAATAAAAATGTGCTTGGTATTATTGATTTCTAATTGTTTGGTTTTATCTTATTGAATATGAGCAAAAATCTCGGGGATAAATCTTAAAAGAAATCCATTAACAAGAAGAAATAACTGTAATTTTATTCTTTACTTCCTATTTTAAGTAAATTGTTAAATTAGGAAAGTTCAGCAATGAAAGACAGGAGTGATGGAAGAGTAAGTTTCAGTTGTTCTTTTTTTTTTCGATTTTACCCCCCCCTCCTCTGTTTCAAATCTTTTTATCTGAATTTTTATTTAGTTTCATTAGCATTTCTAATTTAATATAATATTTCATTACATTAAAATTGAAATTCTTGCACCCAACGGAGGGTGCATATATTTGCTAGTATATATATATTTCGTTAAACGCGATAGAATTCACATTATTTAATGTTTTTCTATTTTTCAAATAATCTTTTTTATTTCTTCATAAAAAGAATCTATGAATTGTTAAATTTCCAAGTACTTTCGGTCCTTCACCCTTATCAAGGATGTTTCCTATAAAGAAATGTTAAAGTTATTATTGTTTACATGAAGTCATTACATATTGAATGTAAAAAGCTGTAGAGAGAAGAGTAGGATTCATATTTTTCAAAGGGAATTAGCGCTATGTGAAAATGCAGTCAGCCTCGTCCAGGATTTGAACTTGCGTAGCCGTTTCCATTTCCTAATTATTACTCCATAAGCGCCTCCACACCTGTTGTTACAATATCTGTCTATAGCAGAGTTTTTCAACATTTTTCATCTCACGGCACAGTGAGCTGGGCAAGAAATTTAGACAATTCATAGATTCTTTTATGAGGAAATAAAA
>CM042180.1:2307327-2339827 GCA_023376005.1 Doryteuthis pealeii
TACCTAATTTGTTAATTAATTAATTATAATTAAATGAATTAGGCGTGCATATCGGTTTAAATGTAAAGCGTAAACAAATCGAGAAAAAGTCGATCTCTGTATGTACATTTCAGCCCATTAGGCCTCATCAGCAGAGCTATAGACAGGGCAGTGCTTTGTGCGCGATTCGAACCCTACCTGTCAGGCGGACATTCTAACCACTACACTAGCTGGCTCCCCCAGAATTTCTCGTTCATTTTAAACTAATATGTTTTTGGGTGACTTATGGCACGACAGTATGAAGTGGACAAACAATGTGTTTGAAATGGCGAAGGCCGACAATGTAGTACTAGTACAAAATAAAAAAACGCCCTCCAGGCGATGTAAAAATAGATTTTTGAAACATATTACCTGAGGGGTGGGAGTAAAAAATTCAGTGTCAGCGAGTTTGTACCCTAAGTAAGTAAAATCATCAAAGGATTAAAAAATAAAACAATTTGAAATGTAAACTTTAAATATGTATTAAAATAAAACAAACTATATATAGATATATAATACCAGTCATGTATTTATTAAAACTTGTTTTAAAAAAACAATGAGGACTGTCTAATGTTGCATGTTCAAATTTTGAGTGTATTTATTCTATGTTATGACGATTTTGGGTAATGAGACGTAAGCAGTGGCGTAGTTTTTGTTACAGAGAAAAACCGGAAGCGAATCTCCATTATTAATAGATTTTACATTATTAATCCTAACTGGAGTATCCCACGTGTACGAGTTAGTTATTATTAATGTGGGTCCAAGCACGAACCGAAGCTCATGGGTGGCGGGTGCAAAAAATGCGTTGATCCCGTCGGCATTTCCCCTTCAAGGGGGCGCCTCAGGCACTGTGCAATAAACCAGGCCTGTTCCTTTCTATTGAGCGGGTGGGTGTTGCCTGGGGGGGGGGCCTCTGGAATCAACCGGCTCCCCACCCACCAAAAAAAGAATAATGTTTTTCTGAAAAAAAAAAGAAAGAAAGAAAAAATTTGTAGATCTTATTATAATGGAGATTGTGTGTTTTTTCTGTCTGTAACCGAAACTATGTCACTATTGCACAATGATTTATAATGTAATGATTGTATTATAATCATTATAATAATTATTCTATATAGAAATCAATTAACTTATAATCAAGATAAATGTAATCTTTTTATATGCGTTCTTATTTAATTTCATTAAACTTTCTAATTTGATATATTTCATTAAAACTTAAATACTAAGGCCCGAGGGTGCATAGTCTTTCGAGTCTTATCTTTATATTATTATAATGGAGATTGTGTGTTTGTTTGTCTGTAACCGAAACTATGTCTCTATTAAGGTCATAATTCCCTTTGTTATTTATGTCACATTCTCCGTGATTTTATTTTGATTTAAACCTCAATTATCAACAAAATTGTTTTACATTATTAATACTGTTGACCATATCTACATACTAATAACATGTAATTGTATTTATATATACAACAAAATAATGGTCTACAGTGTGAATGGGAAGGCTAAATTTTTAAAATTTGATTTTAATAAATATGTGTTTAGTATTATTGATTTCTAATTGTTTGGTTTTATCTTAATGAATATGAGCAAAAATCTCGGATAAATCTTAAAAGAAATCCATTAACAAGAAGAAATAACTGTAATTTTATTCTTTATTTCCTATGTTAACTAAATAGTTAAAATAGGAAAATTTTAGCACTGAAAGACGGGAGTGAAGGAAGAGTAAGTTTCAGTTGGTTTATTTTTCGATTATACCCTCCTCTGTTTCAAATCTTTTTATCTGCATTCTTATTTAGTTTCAATCGCCTTTCTAATTTAATATGATATTTTATTACATTAAAACTTAAATACTTGCACCCGGCGGAGGGGGCATATATTTGCTAGTAAGCATAATATAACAAAAAAGGGTTTTAAACAAAGAAATCATCTATTTCTCGGAATGTTTTTTAGATGAGGCTTGATAATTAGTATTATTTGGATTATTCGGACGATTGTCCTCATTTTCATTGTCATCTTTACAATCTTTCGGCCGATGAGCCCTCCGGCCTTCTTCGGGTATTTCTTGTCGGACTCAGGAGCCTTCTTGTCGTAATCGGATGGGTAGCGGAATGAGAACAGGATACCACCGCAGACTGAATAAAGGGTTAAGTTCAAAGTTCCGTGATGGCTCCCGATTACGACAAGGTTTCCCAGTCCGAAAAGAAGGTTCCCTAGTCCGAGAAAGTTCCCTAGTCTGACAAGAAATATCTGAAGAAGGCCGGAGGGCATATCGGCCGAAACGTTGTACAAATAACAATGAAGATGGGGACAATAGTCCGAATAATCCAAATAATACTAAAGAAATAATCATCATCATCATCATCATCATCATCATCATTATTATTGTTTCTTTAGTATTATTTGGATTATTCGGACTATTGTCCTCATCTTCATTGTAAAATAATCATCATCATATTACACTGACAGCACGGATTTTCACGTCTCTCTCTCGCCACCCATCCCTATCGGTCACCATATCACTCCTGATAGGTCCTCCGCACGGCATCCGGAGCAGATTGATCAAGTTTTTTTTTTCTGATCGGCCATCATTGGTATGTACATGTATATGTGTCCACAAGAGAACGTCACTTATGAGATCGTCCTTGCTTCTCCGACAGCATGTCTTATTCGTATTCGATGGTTTGTGTAACAGGAGGTTGTTACCGCTTAATAATGCTCTACAAAAATATAAAAGCAATGGTTCGTTCACTTGATTGTGACACAGATTTCTTTGTGGCTAGAGTCCTACAAGGAGATACGTTAGCACCATTTTTTCTTTATAATCTGCCTATACCACCTACTATTATTAGATCTAATAAAAGAAAAAGGTTTCAAACTTAAAAAAAATATCCCCTAAGAATACTACAAATGTAGACTGCGCAGATGATCTAGTGCTTCTCTTAAATACACCTGTAAAAAAAACGAATCAATGAAGGCAGCAATAGGTATTGGCCGGTGTTCTTCCAATATGTGATCTACCGAGTTGTTTACATTCCAATATGTGATCTATACATTAACTACCCATTATTTTCCCATTAAATTAACCCTAAACCCTAACCCTAACCCTAACTCTAAATCCTAGTAGATCACATGCCATGAATAGTAGTAATCTACCTCTCTCGATATATATATATATATATATATATATATATATATAACATATACTCACACAGTCTCTCTCTCTCTCCTCTCTCTCTCTCTCTCTCTCTCTCCTCTCTCTCTCTCTTCTCTCTCTCTTCTCTCATCTCTTTCAAAGCCTCACTTCCTTCTTCCTAAACCTCTCTCTCTATCTCTCTTACACACACTCTGTCTCACCCCACCTCTCTCTCTCTCTCTCTCTCCTCTCTCTCTCTCTCTCTATATATATATATATATATATATATATATTCTGCTCTTTTTCAACGCCTCTCACTTTTTTTTCTTCCCAAATGTCTGTCTGTCTGTCTGTCTGTCTGTCTCTCTCTCTCTCTCTCTCTCTCTCTCTCTCTCTCTCATTCAAATTCCCGACCTTTGACCTTTAAGACAACAAAAATTCACTACTAACAGCCCCCCCAATCACCCCGCCCCTGATATGGCGGTAAAATAAAAGATTACTCCGCCTCCCGACACCTTCAAGCAATCACACCCACCCCGCTGTACCCCGGGTGGCCCCATTCAGGATTTTTTGTCACTGGGTGATTCTTCAACAGAGCACCGCACAGTGCCTACATCCTCCTCCTCCTCCTTTTACCCTCCACAAGGCAAAGAGGTGGAAACGGGGTGGCTAGCCGGGTAGCTGGCCCAATCTTCTATACATCTCGTAGCTACCTGTTAACAACGGTTGAGTGAGTAGCCATTGCACCCCTATCTTTTTTTTTTTTGTTAGGGGTGGGAGAGGTTACATGGCTCTACCGATACTATATTCCTCTAAGCTTTTACCCCCCCCCCTTTTTGTCTACGCATAGTACCCGTAAATGTACGTTGACCTACCCTCTTCGACCTTTTTCTTTAAAGATTTTCTTTTAGATTTTTTTTCTCTCCACCCGTATTACGTCGTAAGGGGTGTTTTTTTTTGTGTTTGTTTTTTTTAGGGGTTTTGTCTATAGATAGTAAAAAAAAAAGTAAAGTCGTCGGGGTGGCCTAAAGTCGGTATCAGCCAATCAGCGAGGGAGTCTATCTCCTTTTCCTTAGACCAAGGAGATTGTTTTTGAGTCTCAGGTGGAGCGCTACACCTACCATCAGCTCCTTACTTTATCGCACAGATCCAAGCTGTGCTACTCATACGCTGAGTTGGCGACGGCCGGTATCGAACTAGGAACCTTGTGGTTTCTAGCCGAACGCTCCCGTAAGTAATCATTGATCTACCCTTTTTTTTAATTTTATTTATTTTGTTTCTCGCTTGATCCACCCGTATTACGTAAGTCGGGTGATGTTTGTTTTAGGTTTTTTTTTGTTTTTGTCTACACGCAGTACCCGTAAGTAATAACTGACCTACCCCCCTTCTCTCTCTCTCTCTCTCTCTCTCTCTCTCTCTCTCTCTCTCTCTCTCTCTCTCTCTCTCTATCCACCCGTATTACGTCAAGTCGGGTGATGTTGTTGGTATTTTTTTGGGGGTTGTCGTTTTTTGTCTACACACAGTACCCGTAAGTAATAACTAACTACCCCTTATTCTCTCTTCCCCCCTCCCTCCTCTCTCTCTCTCTCTCTCTCTCTCTCTCTCTTTTCTCTCTCTCTCTCTCTCTCTCTTTTCTTTATCCACCCGTATTACGTCAAGTCGGGTGGTGTTGTTGTTTTTTGGGGGTTTTTTTGTTTCTTGTCTACACACAGTACCCGTAAGTAATAACTGACCTACCCCTAATCTCTCTCTCTCTCTCTCTCTCTCTCTCTCTCTCTCTCTCTCTCTCTCTCTCTCTCTTGATCCACCCGTATTACATCAAGTCGGTGTTGTTGTTGATTTTTTTTTTTGGGGGGGGTCGTTTTTTGTCTACACACAGTACCCGTAAGTAATAACTAACCTACCCTTATTCTCTTTCCCCCCCTCCCTCCTCCTCTCTCTCTCTCTCTCTCTCTCTCTCTCTCTCCTCTCTTCTCTCTCTCTCTCTCTCTCTCTCTTTCTTTATCCACCCGTATTACGTCAAGTCGGGTGGTGTTGTTGTTTTTTTGGGGTTTTTTTTGTTTTCTTGTCTACACACAGTACCCGTAAGTAATAACTGACCTACCCCTAATCTCTCTCTCTCTCTCTCTCTCTCTCTCTCTCTCTCTCTCTCTCTCTCTCTCTCTTGATCCACCCGTATTACGTCAAGTCGGGTGTGTTGTTGTTTTTTGGGGTTTTTTTTTGTTTCTTGTCTACACACAGTACCCGTAAGTAATAACTGACCTACCCCTAATATATTCTCTCTCCTCTCTCTCTCTCTCTCTCTCTCTCTCTCTCTCTCTCTCTCTCTCTCTCTCTCTCTTGATCCACCCGTATTACATCAAGTCGGGTGTTGTTGTTGATTTTTTTTTTTTTTTTGGGGGGGTCGTTTTTTGTCTACACACAGTACCCGTAAGTAATAACTGACCTACCCTTTTTTTTTCTCTCTCTCTTTCTTTATCCACCCGTATTACGTCAGACCGGGTGTTGTTCTTTTTCTTTTTTGTTGTTTTGGGGGAGTTTTTTTTTTGGGGGGGGGTTGTTTTTCAGCTGTGTTGTAATATCTTGTTGAGTTAAGGATGTGGCTCACTGCGGGTATTGCTGTGCTGGGTAGGTGAGGCGGCGTAATCGTTGAAGTAGAGGGTGGAGCAAAGTCATTTGTAAAAACGGAGAGAGGAGTCTGATAGAGAAAAAAAGTCATCGGTGGGAGGGAGGGAGGGAGGGGAGGACAGGGGCCAGGTGGAAATTCGGGGGGGGAGAGAAAAATGAATGGACGGAGTGTCTACGAGTTTCGCTGTCGGTACGTTAAAAGTGCAAATAGATAGATTTGAATAGACTGAGATAGATAGATAGATAGATAGATAGATATACAGACAGCCAGATAGATAGATAGATTGATCGATCGATCGATCGATCGATAGATAGATAGATAGATAGATAGATATGAAAATACTGAGATAGATAGATAGATAGATAGATAGATATGAACAGACTGAGATAGATAGATAGATAGATAGATAGATAGATAGATATGAACAGACTGAGATAGATAGATAGATAGATAGATAGATAGGAACAGACTGAGATAGATAGATAGATAGATAGATAGAGATAGATAGATAGATAGATAGATAGATAGATAGATATGAACAGACTGAGATAGATAGATAGATAGATAGATAGATATGAACAGACTGAGATAGATAGATAGATAGATAGATTGATAGATAGATAGATAGATAGATAGATAGATATGAACAGACTGAGATAGATAGATAGATAGATATGAACAGACTGAGATAGATAGATAGATAGATAGATAGATAGATAGATAGATAGATAGATAGATAGATAGAGATAGATATGAACAGCTGAGATAGATAGATAGATAGATAGATAGATAGATATGAACAGACTGAGATAGATAGATAGATAGATAGATAGATAGATAGATAGATATGAACAGTGAGATAGATAGATAGATACATAGATAGATAGATAGATGATATATGAACAGACTGAGATAGATAGATAGATAGATAGATAGATAGATAGATATGAACAGACTGAGATAGATAGATAGATAGATAGATAGATACATATGAACAGACTGAGATAGATAGATAGATAGATAGATAGATAGATAGATAGATATGAACAGACGGAGATAGATAGATATGAACAGACTGAGATAGATAGATAGATAGATAGATAGATAGATAGATATGAACAGACTTAGATAGATAGATAGATAGATAGATAGATATGAACAGACTGAGATAGATAGATAGATAAATAGATAGATAGATAGATTTGCTGGGTTTAGCTCAGTGGGTAGAGCATTCGCCTACGTAATCGCAGGGTCCCGAGTTCGATACTGGTCCTGCACATGAGTAACACAATTTGGGTAATCTGATCTGTGCAGTATAGCATCTGGGAGCTAGCTGTAGGTGTGGAACCCCACCTCAACAAAACAATCTCCCTCTTCTAGTGTTACATTATCTGCATATGATTTATGTATGTACCTGTAGTTAGAATATTTTTTAATAAGGTCCGTTAGTGTAAAAATGACGGGGACCGCGGAAAGTTACCGAGGCCGATGAGTGACAACGGTGACATTCCAACTGACCTTCCAATAGACTGATTAGACACGTGAGAATTAGTTTAGTTCAGATGCGACAGAGAATTCTGGGCGAGCGGACTTGTAGGTCGCTGCTCTGAGTCGGTCTCCCCGCAACGGAATATGGGCTGGGTTTGGAAATAAAGCCTTATCAAGAAAATGACCAAGTCTTGTTTGTTAAGTAATTAAAAAAAAAAAAAAACAGCCCAAAAAAATCAACAAAGAAAATCAACCCTTAACAAGAAGCCCACTAGATCAACTGAAAAAGATGGTGGCTGAGTTAGACGAAGTAACCAGTAAGCAGAAAATTAACACATAAGAACCATTATCTATCATTCACCTCTACTAATCTACCTGTCTGTCTGTCTGTCTGTCTGCGTGTGTGTGTGTGTGTCTCTCTCTCTCTCTCTCTCTCTCTCTCTCTCTCTTCTCTTCTCTCTCTCTCTCTCTCTCTCTCTCCTCTCTTCTCCCCCCCCCCGTGTATATACCCTACGTATTATGTGAATATATATATGAGTATTGGCTGTTTTGAATGCAATCTGGCAGAGATTTCTTTTTGTGAAACATACTGCTACTGTCGCTGCTCTGGGTCGGTCCCCCCGCGGTGGATGAACATGGACTGGGTTTGGAAATAAAGCTTTATCAATAAAACAATCAAGTCTTGTTTGTTAAGACACGCAAGAATTAATTTAGTTCGTATGCGACAGAGAATTCTGGGCGAGCGGACCTGTAGGTCGCTGCTCTGAGTCGGTCTCCCCGCAACGGAATATGGGCTGGGTTTGGAAATAAAACTTTATCAAGAAAGTGATCAAGTCTTGTTTGTTAAGTAATTAAAAAAAGAAGAAACCAGCCCAAAAAATCAACAAAGTAGAACCAACCCTTAACAAGAAGCCCACTAGATGTTAGACGAAGTAGACTCAGTAGCACGTAAGACTATCATCGATCTTACTATTTTTATTATCTAGCTATCTATCTATCAATCCCAGTCTATTCATATATATATATCTATAATGTCTATATCTGTCTGTCTGTCTGTCTGTCTGTCTGTAATTATATTACCAAAATAGTAAGAATGTAATCGTCTGTTTGTCCTATAATGTCAGACAAAACCTCCAAAGAATCTCACGGGTTTTGTTAATTCAACCTAGCAATTGCTAAATACTCTGTTCACCTTGTATTTTTGCTTAGTAAACCTTTTTCTCTATCCTTAAATACCTGTTGTGTTTTTCTTCGGGATCTGGGTCGGAGTACACACACACACACACATACTTATACGCACATACTCAAAGCAATCTTTTGCACCAAAATATACACAACTTCTTCACACACACACACAACCACATTCACTCACAATCCCAAATAGCCAACACTCACAATTTTTAGATTCCAAAATAACACACACACACAGTTCACACATAACGCTTAACTTTTCTCTCTCTGTCTTCTTCACGATTACAGCACAAACTTCTCCTGCTCTCTCTCTCTCTCTCTCTCTCTCCTCTTCTCTCTTTCTCTCTCTCTCTCTCTCTCTCACACACACATCACACAACACACACACATTTTGCTGTCTGTCTGTTTCTCTGGTCTCTGCTCTCTGTCTCTCTCTCTCTCTCACTTTTCCCTGTCTTGTCTGTCTGGTCTGTCTCTCTCTTCTCTCTCTCTCTCTTTCCTCTCTTCTCTCTCATTTTGGAAGCGAAAACTATGAACTCCAACCAGGTCACTCGGATAGCTCAACCCTTTTTTATTTCGACAGGTTGAACTTTCTTCGTGTAATTATGAGGTCCGGTCCTGCCTCAAAAATTGCTACCAGGTGACTATCAAAAATACAACCCAGCTCGTTCTAATTCTTGTTATTTATCGTATTTTTCGTAATTCTTGTTTAGATATTGAAGATGGATATATAGAATAGCTGAGATAGATAGATAAACAAACAAATAATATAGATAGATTATGAACATGGGGAGAGATAGATATTTTCGACAAGTAAATGTTTGGGGGGAGGGGGTTTTTCGTTTTTTTTTGTCCGACCTTTTTTGTCTTTTTGTTTTATATAACTAAAACAAGCATATCCACAAACATGATAATAAGAAATTAATTTACTGTATTCTATGTTATATAGAACTCATGAACAATATGAGCATAGATAGATAGATAGATATGAAGATGTTAGTTATTGCGATATACTGAGCTGGGGTCGTTTATTACTTAATGCGCTGGTAGCAAATTTTCTGGAGGCGGAGACCGAGAGCACTTCCTCTAAATCCAATTCTTCTACCATTATATAGTCAAGGCAGCAAGTGCTGGCTTACTTTTTTCGTTGCTATGTTCGGGGATTTCCTTTTATTGGAATAAAATTTAGTTATTTCACAATATGCAGATACTAGCAGGACCGTGATATCATACAGTATGATAATGTAATAGCGCAGTCAACGGGAGGTTAAATAAGCAGGAGCAATATTAAAGTCACTTACTATTTATAATCTTTAATTTTCTATGTGAAATGGAGATATCTGTATTTCTGTCTGTAACAAACTACGTCTAGCTCTACGTCAGCGTTTCTCGTCGCAATATTCTTATGCACCCAAAATTGAGTAGGCAATTTAAGATTGTTTTTTTACTTCTCGTCCTTTTTTTACAAATAAATAATAGCTACGAATTTGTGTGGAAAATGATGGTGGAAATATTCAAATATTGTTTGATTATTAATGACGACATTTATTTGAGAGGGGACGAGGCTCCGTTTTCCATTTCAATTGTTTTTTATTTATTTTTTTTTACTCCCTTTAAGTAATATGAGGATTTGTTTACTTATTGATACAAAGCCTTTACATTGTAATTTTAACTTCACCCCTCAGGGTAATGTCTTCCAAATAATTTTCTACGACGCCGCGGGTGTTGTTCTGTCGCTAGTCTTATTAGTAATGGAGATTTGCTTACGATTTTGTCTGTAACAAAACTACGTCACTGCTTACGTCACATTTACAAATCGTCATACATAAATAACACTCAAAATTTGAACATGCAACATTTCAGACAGTCTCATTGTTTTTTAAAACAGTTTTAATAAATACATGATGGTATAAATCGTATATTAGTTTTTTTATTTATCATATTTAGTTTACATTTCAAATTTTTTATTTTTTAACTTTATGATTTGTGATTTTACTTCTCTAGGGGTTACAAACCTTCGCTGGACCATTGGAATATTTTTTTACTTTTCCCCAAACGCCCCTTCAGGCAATATGTTTCCAAAACTATTTCTTTACATCGCCCGAGGACGTTTTTTATTTGTTACTGTCTATATTCAGATATATAATCGGTAATTTTCATATTTGTGCTTAGTATTTCGTAAATATAGAGCATTTATAGTTTGTGAGAATGTTTTTCCTCTACCATTGTTTCGGTGCTTCAAGGAAAACCTTCCTCAGAAGAACTAAAATAGTAGCCTACATTTTTACTCTGCAAACATAAAAAAAAAAGCCTCTGGGTGACGTAATAGATATTGCCTGGGGGTATTAGTGTTGAAAATTTATATCCGAGAGTTATAATTCATAAGTAGTAAATCATCAAATTATTAAGGAGAGTAAGAAAATAAAATAAATTTTAAAGGAGTAAAAAATTAAAAAATTTGAAATGGAGCTTAGTTCTTATACTTTTAATATATATTAAATATAACTTTTTTTTTTTATTTTGCTAGTATAATAGTATATTTTATAAATTAAATTATCTTATTATAATGGAGGCTGTGTCTTCGTAAGCAACACTTTGTCATGTACTCAAGTCACAATTCCCTTTAGTTATTTATGTCCAATTCTCTATGATTTTATTTTTATTCAACTCAATTACTCTATAATTGTTTTACATTATTAATCTGTTGGTCCATATACACATCTTCTATTATATAATGGAGATGTCGTCTCGTATTTGTCTGTAACCAAAACTACGTCACAGGCGTCACAATTCCCAAAATGTCAATAACGAATAAGTTAATATGAAAAATAATATAAGTTGTTTCTATAATTCAAAGTTGCTCTTTTCCATTTGTTAATTAAATTAAACTATTTTTATTTTTAGATTTAGTTCCACGTTTATAAATTATAGGGACTGGCAAAAAAATCATCTTCTACGAGTTTTTAAAGCGAATTTAAAATATTAAATCTATTATTTAAGGTAAACTTGTCTAAATCGATAAGTAGCACATAATGGACATCATTAAATATTTGGCGAAATTTCTGAATTAGTCACAAAGTTTTAATTCAACTGCTATATATATATATTATATATATATATATTATATATTATATATAATATATCATAATATATAAAGTTAAACCTAATGAGTCAGATACAACCTACTAAATATACGAACCTACTAAAAGTTTTCGCTTAATGCTCTTCAGGGCTAAGGTCAGATCTTAGCCCTGAAGAGCATTAAGCGAAACTTTTAGTAGGTTTCGTCTGACTCTTAGATTATCTTTATTATTTGCCCTACTTAGGTATGAGCACTTTTTACTTATTAGCTTTAGTCTCCTGGCGGTTTTGTATGAATATATATATCTTATATTATATATATATATGCATATGAATTGTTTTTTTTTCTTTGTCCAAAATATTGTACTATAGATTATTTTTTTGTTGGTACGATTATCTTGGTCTTTTCTTTTCCAAACATTTTTTTTTCCCCGGTTGATGTTTGGTAGTTACAATCAAACTATTTGCTGGGTATTTTTCTCACCGCGAGGATTTACCAATAGTTTGGTATATATATATATATATATATTATATATATATATATTATATGTATGTGTGTGTGTGTGTGTGATGATTGGCTGGATGATCTATCAGGGATCTCGAAATCTACCGTACAACTATATGTATGCTCCTGTAGGTTCAAACATATACTAATACAAGATTTTTTATAAATCCTTAAAGAGAGCTCAATGTATAATAATCAATAAAATAAATTTATACAGAGCAATATTTAACTTCAAAGAAAGAAAAAGATTAACAAACTTCATCGCGTTATATTTTCTTAACCAGAAACTTAAAAAGGTTAAAATAAAATATACGGTTTGTTAAGTTTTTCTTCTTTGGAAATTTATATATATATATATATATATATAATATTATATATATAAGATTTTTGGATGTTTGTTTTTTTTAGAAGCATTGTTTGTAAAGTAATATATTATTATTTATATTTTTGCTTAAAGGCAAATGCAATGCGTATATCGCATAAAATCGATAATTATAGAAGATAATAATGACAAGTGATTTCGTAAGAATATTCGGTGTGTAGAACATCGTACAGACTGTTTCACTTTATTAAGTCTCATCAGCGATGTTCTACACAGAATAATTCTCTTACCGAAATTCGCTTGTCATTATTATTTCTATAATTATCGATTTTATGCGATATTACGCATTGTAATTGCCTTCAAGCAAAAATATAAATAATAATATATATAATATCTTATCTTTTATAATGGAGATTGTGGGTTTGTCTGTAACCGAAACTATATTACTACTCAAGTCACAATTCCCTTTGTTATTTACATCACATCCTCATGATTTTATTTTTATTTAAACCTCAATTATTAATAAAATTGTTTTCCATATTAAGTCTGTTGACATATACTACATACTAATAACATGCAATTGTATTTATATATACAACAAAATAGCGGTTTACAGTGTGAATGGAAGGCTATTTGCATATTGATCTTAAAAATTTGATTTTAATAAATATAGCTTGGGTATTATTGATTTCTAATTGTTTGGTTTTATCTTATTGAATATGAGCAAAAATTCGGGGATAATATTAAAAGAAATCCATTAACAAGAAGAAATAACTGTAATATTATTCTTTACTTCCTATTTTAACTAAATAGTTGTTAGGAAAATTTATCAATGAAAGACGGGAGTACGGAAAATGATGGAGAGTTAGTTTCAAGTTGTTTCTATTTTTCAATCATACCCTCTGTTCCAAATCTTTTTATCTGCATTCTTATTCAGTTTCATTAGCCTTTCTAATTTAATATGATATTTTATTATAAAGTTAAATACTTGCACTGGAGGGTGCATATATTTGCTAGTTATATATAATTTCCCAGAGTGAATGTAATAGCACAAGTGGAGTTCGAACCATTACTACGTTGTCGTAGCTCAGAACGTTAGCCACTACGCACGAAATAATTGTTTAGAATAATAATTATTCTTCAGTAGGTGTGTCTTGTAACCCTCCTCGCCAATTCGAATAACAATTAAACATTTAAATTTTGTTTGTTTGTTTATTCTTTTAAGAAACGGGTAAAAAAAAAAAGTGTTGTTTTAACTTGAAAAAGTTAACTATAAAAAGGAAGAAAAAAAGCTTTAAAAAAAAAAGATTTTCAAAATAAGGATTTTTTTTTTTTTGACTTGTTAAAACGCTCAACTTTGAAATTGTGAAAAGCGAAAAGGCGCCGCCCACGGTAACAAGTGAATTATAATTCACAAAAAAAGGCGTTTATTTTTTCTTTAATTTTTTTTTCTTTATTTCAACAAAGCCTTACATATATATATACAAAGAAATAAAAACATTTTAATTTTTTTTTCTCTGTTTTTTTTTTTACATCGTACAAAGAAAAGAAAAAAAAAAAGAAATCTTAAGACCTTTATACAATGTTTATATAAGGGTCAACTGTGAAAGGTGGGAAATTGTCCGAACGAAGTGTAGCAGACATTAGCCCCCAAGAAATAAAACTGGCCCCCAAAACGATAAATAAAGAAATCGCTTATCAATAATGTGCCAATCTTTTTAAAATGTTTTTATTTCCGTTCATGTTAAAACTTATCCAGTTATAAGGAAAGTAAAAAATTTTTTTTTTTTTAAAGGGTGTTTGGGTATCTGAATAACGCAGTGGGGTCAAGTTTATGTACCTGACATATATGCCGAAAAAGGGTTGATTTCTTAATGAAAAATTGTGATATATGAAATTACCTGGTACCTATTACTTAAACATAACATTTATTATCTAGACTAATAAGAGTATTCACCGTCCGTGCGTAAGTATTTAAGTTTTAATGTAATGAAATATATCAAATTAGAAAAACAACGAAATTATATAAGTTACATTTATTTTAATTATATTTCAATTAATTTAATACGCGATTTAATAAACCAAGTGTCTTATACGTGTCTCGTCCAATAGAACAAGTCTGATATCTTTATCTCCTTTAAAAGAAGAGCGAATACATTCCCGATCAGGGGTGATCGAAGAGGTAACAGATACTTTTTACAATACTCGATTTATTTTTAGAGGACCCCTTTTCGACATACATGTCCACTACCTAATCTTTGCTTATATCGTCTCGTCCAATAAAAGTTTAATTTCTTTATCTCCATCACGAAAAGAGCGAATATATTGAGAACCAGAGGGGGTCAACGTTATGTACTGACATATATGCCGAAAAAGGGTTGATTCCCTTAATGAAAAATTGTGATATTCTGAAGAAAATTAACTGGTGCCTATTACTAAGAATAACATTTATTATCTAGACTGCAAGAGTATGAATCCTCCGAGCGTATTTAATTTTATATGTAATGAAAAATATTAAACAAGAAAGACTAACGAAATAAATAAGAACGCATAAAAAAGATTACATTTATTCTAATTGCAATAAACCGTAAAGTTTATACGTGTCTCGTTCAATAGAACAAGTTCATTTCTTTTATCTCTTTCAAAAGAGCGAATATATTCCGACCAGAGGGTGATCGAAGAGGTAACAGATAGTTTTTACAATATCTCAATTTATTTTTAAGAGTACTATATGTCCACTACCTAATTTTGTTATATACGTCTCGTCAATAGAAAGGTTTAATTTCTCTATCTTCCATCACAAAAGAGCGAATTATTCAGAACCAGGGGAGGGGTCAAAGTTTGGGTACCTGACATATATGCCGAAAAGGGTTGATTCCCTTAATGAAAGTGTGATAGTGTGAAGAAAATAACCTGGTACCTATTACTTAAGCATAACATTTATTGTCTACATGTAGATATATATAAATAAATTTATTTATATATCTATTATAATGGAGATTCGTTGTCTGTTTGTCTGTAACAAAACTACGTTCACTAGGTACCACCAAAATATGTATGTGATCAATTTAGGCCATATTGAAGGAAGAATGTAAAAATTTTTGAACTTTTTTTTTAATCTCGCAAAAATAAATACGAACATAAAGAGTTGTTTCAAAGAAAAACAGTCCATCAAAGATTAAATTATCTGATGGGGGAAATTACTCACCGTTATTGAAAAATAAGTAAAACAGTCCGTTTATTTTACAACTGGGACAATTTTTTATTGATTTCTTTTTTTTCTTTTTTTCTTTTTTTTAGCATGATTCTGTATTCATGGTTCTTTTAATAAAAGCTCCCGCATCGAAACTTATAAAAATCTTCGATATAATTATNGAGAGATCAGATTCTTTTCTTTATAGAAAAAAAAAGTAAAATCGTTTTTTCTCCGTTCATTTTTTTTTTTTTTTTCATATTTCATAAAATAAAATAGCGGGTGTAGACCTTGTAAAAAATATTCCTCTAATATATTTCAGGAAAAAACTATTTCAGACATATTTACATCAAAAGTTAAGTAATTATGGAAATTTTCGTGAAAATCGGACTATTAATTGATTTTTCATAGAATTTTTTCTTAAAAAGGCTCTAGTCATAACTTGTTTTTGGCTACGTTAAATTTCAATTGATTTAACAGTGCAAAAATGTAAACATTGATTTCGTTCATAGTTGTCATTATTTCCTTAAGCTGAATTGTTTTTTTAATCATCAGGAGTTTTTTTTTTAATGTGTTTTCTTTTGAATGGACAAAAAATGTTCAAGATAATATTAACATTTATGTAAGTTTCATTGTGTTAAATATAGGAAGGGGAAGTTTCACAGGGAAAATTGGTGGTACCCAACGTTCACTGTTTACGTCACAATGAGTAAGTTTTTCAATGAGTGTTTGATTATAGTAAAATCATTAATAGATAGAATAAAATAGATCTTATTTATTAACAATGTCTATAAAAATCTGAGTTAGATTTGCCCCAAAACAGCCCATGTTATTAATGCATTTAAAATCCTATAATGTGTCTATTCAATCACTAAGAAATAAAGGTTTACATAATATATGGTGTGGTTAATTTGTATACTGGTTTTAACAAAACCGGGTTTAATTGATAATTACTTGTTGTTATTGATCTCTAATATTATTATTTTATACATATTAAAATCAATCCTATGAATGATTTCATATAGAAACCAATCAAAATATAATTGGAATAATTGGAATATTTTTATATACGTTCTTATTTAATTTCGTTAGTCTTTCTAATTTGATATAATTCATTACATTAAAACGTAAATACTTACACCCAGTGGGCGCATATTATTGCTTGATGAAAAAACAAAAAAATCAAAGGATGTATTCATCATATGAAATTTGTGAATGTTTTGGTCTATGTAACCATCTTCAAGGCAATATAATTGACGTTTAAAATTTCATCTGAAAAAAACATTTTTAAATGAAAAAGTGAAACGAAAAAAAAAATGTTGTTTGAAAATTATTTTTCAGGTGAAGCATTAAACATGTGTTATATATATATATATATATATATATATATATATATATATATATATAAGGATGAATAAAAAAAGTAATGCCGTTTTGTTTTGGACAGGTATAATTACCAACACGGGAACATGAAGCTGGTCCTCTGTGGATCACATCCCTACTTCTCCACATAGGTGAGCCAAAAAGTAATGCCATTTTGTTTAGGACAGGTATAATTACCAATACAGGAACATGTATCATATATTAAAATGAAGCTGATCCTCTGTGGATCACATCCCTACTTCTTCACATAGGTGAGTAAAAAGTAATGCCATTTTGTTTAGGACAGGTATAATTACCAACACGGGAACATGTATCATACATCAAAATGAAGCTGGTCCTCTGTGGATCACATCCCTACTTCTTCACATAGGTCTGTCAAAAATTAATGCCATTTAGTTTAGGACAGGTATAATTACCAACACAGGAACATGTACCATACATCAAAATGAAGCTGGTCCTCTGTGGATCACATCCGTACATCTCCACATAGGTGAGTCAAAAAGTAATGCCATTTTGTTTAGGACAGGTATAATTACCAACACAGGAACATGTATCATATATTAAAATGAAGCTGATCCTCTGTGGATCACACCCCTACTTCTCCATATAGTCACCGTTTCTCTCAATAGCAATGTTCCACCTTCGAATGAGAGCATTTATCCCTGCCCCGTAAAATTCTGTTGGCTGTTCTTTGAGTCACTTCCTTACTACAGATTTCACTTCCTTGTCACTGGAATAATGTTTGCCTCTCAAACCCTCTTTCATGGCAACTGAAGAGATGATAGTCTGAAAGCGCTAAATCTGGTGAGTATGGAGGATGCGATAAAGTTGTCCACCAGAAGGAAGCGATTGTCTCCTTTGCTTATGTGTAGTTGAGCATTGTCATGCAGAAGGGGGACATTGACGATTAGCAAGTTTGGTCTTACTTGTTGAATTCATGGTCTGAGCCTCGTTGGGGTTTCAATGTAGGGCTTAGTTTTATATTTAAAAAAAAAGGTTAAATCGAACTTAACGGGCCTAAGAAAAAAATATCAAAAATCAAGGAATTAACCGAATTTAATGAAATTTTCAGTCTTGTTATATTAATAAATAAAAGATATAATTAATCAGTTATTTTATTTAAAAACATGTAGATTTTTTCAGGTCAGTTAACTTTGAACCACTTATCTTTGAGATTCTGTGTTACGCCTCAAAGATACGTGGTTTAAATTAATTGACCTGAAAAATGTTAAAGTTTTTGAATAAAATAACTGGCGCATTGTATCTGTTATTCATTAATATATCAACACTGAAAATTTCATTAAATTCGGTTAATCTCCTGATTTTTGGTATTTCTTTCTTTCGGTGGGGTGAATTTAGGTCTGTTAAGTTTGATTTAACCAAGAAAATTGTATCAATTTCATTGACAATGGATTTTTTTTATTCAAAATAAAATCTAAACATTTTTCATTAATATTTTTTTATTTCTTTTTATTCTTTGGGAATCTGTGTTACGCCTCAAAGATACGTGGTTCAAAGTTAACTGAACTGAGAAAATACAAAAGTTTTTAAATAAAATAACTGGTGTATTATATCTTTTATTCATTAATATATCAACACTGAAAATTTCATTAAATTCGGTTAATTCCCTGATTTTTTTCTTTCGGCGGGGTGACAATATGATGGTGGAATTTAGGTCCGTTTTGTTTGATGTAATCACATTATTTTTGTCGGAGAATCAGTGTGTTTCCTCTCCATGGACGGTCTTTTTGACTCAGGTTCGTAGTGGCAAGCTTACGTTCAACCCATTTGTTGTGGTTATGGTTATTGTTTAGATTTTACGGCATGTCAACTCTTGTTGGGTTATTTTATGCTAAAGACATTTTGTTTTATTAATTATTGGTTTATTTGGTTGTTTGGTTGGATTTTAAGGCATGTCAACTCTTGTTGGGTTATTTTATGCCAAAGACATTTTGTTTTATTCATTCTTGGTTGTTTGGTTGGATTTTACGGCATGTCAACTCTTGTTGGGTTATTTTATGCCAAAGACATTTTGTTTTATTCATTCTTGGTTGGTTGGTTGGATTTTACGGCATGTCAACTCTTGTTGGGTTATTTTATGCCAAAGACATTTTGTTTTATTCATTCTTGGTTGATTGGTTGGATTTTACGGCATGTCAACTCTGGTTGGGTTATTTTATGCTAAAGACATTTTGTTTTAATCATTCTTGTTTATTTGGTTGGTTGATTGGTTGGTTGGATTTTAAGGCAAGTCAACTCTTGTTGGGTTATTTTATGCTAAAGACATTTTGTTTTATTCATTCTTGGTTGGTTGGTTGGTTGGTTGGAGTTTTAAGGCATGCCAACTCTTTTTCCAACCCAGTCGTGCCTAGCTTTGTATTCTCGTTGAGTTAGTTTGCTGTATTCGCTTATTAAATGGTTTATGGTCTCGTCTCTGTCACCACTCACGCTACATTTGCTGTTTTGTTGTGTTTTATCAATTTTTGTTCAAAAGTATTATGTTTTGGTTGTGATCCTCGTGCAGACACATTCATGAACATCGACGCCGAATTATTGATTGAATGAATACAATTCTAACCCCAGATTCAGTTAGCATGAAAGAAACAGGTTATAAACAAAAACACGTCGAACAAACAGTTGAATAAAAAAAATCGATATTAGACCGATAATTCACACTAACTATAAAATAATATTTGACAATGTTTAAGTACTGTCATGGTGGCCTTAGTTTAGATAACTTCCGCTAGAGTATTTTAATAACCGGCTAACAATAGTATTAAGTATATTGTATTCTAGGATACAAAGACAAGAGTTCCCGCCCGTTGCTTTTTGGAGGTCGACTGTTTCTTTCATTTTTATTAATAAACAAAGAAACATCACGCAAACAATTAAAAATCGATATTAGATCAATAATTTACAATGACCATTAAATAATATTTGACTGTGTTAAGTTTCTGTCATGGTGGCTCTAGTTTAGATAACTTACGCTAGAGAATTTTAATAACCGGTTCACAATAGAATAAAGTAAATTATATTGTGGAATACAAAAACAAGAGTTCCCGCCCGTTACGATTTGAGGGTCAGCTGTTTCTTTCATTTTTACTTATAAACAAAGAAACGTCACTCAAAGAGTTAAAAAATAGATTTTAGATCAACAATTTACACTAACTATGAAATAATATTTGATAGTATTAAGGTACTGTCATTGTGGCCCTAGTTTAGATAACTTCCGCTAGAGAATTTGGACCATATGACCTTTAGGCTCCCCTTCCGCGATCTCGATTCACAAGGACACTTTTTTCATTTACACCGTCAAAATCTAGTTGTTTGTTAGGGGTTAGGGTTAGGGGTTAGGGGTTAGTTTTATAATTTAAAAAAAACTCTAAAAATCGTCTGTTAACAATTAACCGTATTTTGACGGTGTAAATTGAAAAAATGTTCCCACGAATCGAGATCACAAAAGGGGTGTCTAAAGGTCATATGGTCCGAGAATGCTAATAACCAGTTCACAATAGTATAAAATAAATTGTATTCTGTGATACCAAAACTAGAGTACCCGCCCTTTTCCTATTTGGGGGTCGGCTGTTTCTTTCATTTTTTTTTAAACAAATAAACGACAAGCAAATAGTTAAAAAAGATCGATTTTACATCAATAATTCACAATAACCATTAAATAATATTTGACAATGTTAAGTTACTGTCATGGTGGCTCTTGTTTAGATAACTTCCGCTAGAGAGTTTTAATAACCACTTCACAAAAGCATAAAGTATATTGTATTCTGGAATACAAAAACAAGAGTTCCCGCCCTTTCTTATTTGAGGGTCGGCTGTTTGTTTGTTTGTTTGTTTCTTTCTTTTTTTTTTTTTTCATTTTTATTAATAAACAAAAACACGTCGCACAAACAGTTGAAAAAAAAATCGATATTAGACCGATAATTCACACTAACTATAAAATAATATTTGACAATGTTTAAGTACTGTCATGGTGGCCCTCGTTTAACTTCCGCTAGATAATTTTAATAACCGGCTCAGAATAGTATATTGTATTCTGGAATACAAAAACAAGAGTTCCCGCCCGTTACGATTTGAGGGTCAGCGGTTTCTTTCATTTTCATTAATAAACAAAGAAACTTCACGCAAACTGTTAAAATCAATATTAGATCCTCAATAATTCAAAATAACCATTAAATAATATTTGACAGTATTAAGGTACTGTCATGTTGTCCCTAGTTTAGATAACTCCCGCTAGAGAATTTTAATAACTGGTTCAGAATAGCATAAAGTAAATTGTATTCTATAATACAAAAACAAGAGTTCTCACCCGGTGCTATTTGGGTGTCGACTGTTTCTTTTATTTTTATTAATAAACAAAGAAACCTCAAGCAAATAGTTAAAAAAGATAGATTTTATATCAATAATTCACAATAACCATTAAATAGTATTTGACAGTATAAAGGTACTGTCATGGTGGCCCTAGTTTAGATAACTTCCGCCAGGGAATTTTAATAACCACTTCACAATGGTATAAAGTGAATTGTATTCTGTGATACAAAAACAAGAATTCCCGCCCGTTGCTTTTTGGAGGTCGGCTGTTTCTTTCATTTTTATTTTCAATTGGCTGTTTATAAATATTGACTTTAAGAAACCAATAAAATCGCCCAGATAAAAAGAAGCAACAATGAAAAATTTGACGATAAGTGAACAATGAATTCTTTATTTCGTTTTCCGTTTTGTCTTTTTGGGATTTTTTCTTTTCTGAACCAAATGAAATTTTAAAGAGAAAATGGCAGAAAAGGTCTTGTTTTTGTGGGCGGAGAAGATTAATATTTTAGAGTTAATCGAGCCATTGGAAGCTTATTAATAAATTTTTTTCATGACGTCATGGTGGTGTTTACCTTCTTTTTTTTTTACCTCCCTGTGGGAGAAGGTAACATTTTATTCAGGAAGATTGTCACGCACCATTTCGTACCGGGCGTCGGTTTTTGTCTATTGAAAACAAAACTAAAATTGGTAAATTTCGCAAATGAAACGTTGTTGTTTTTTGGGGGGTTTTTGTCTTTTTTGTTTTGTTTTTTGTTGTTGTTTTTTGTTATTATTGTTTAGTTTTTATTTAAGGTTTAAATGTGAATTTAAATCAAAATATTATTCCTTTTTTTCAAATTACAGATATTCTTTTTTGTTCTTTTGGGAGTTGATTTTTATTTAATGGAAGCTTGATTCTAGGACCCTGGCTACTGGTAGAATTAAAATGTTTTTTGTACTAATGCAGAATAGCGTACAAAAGATAATATCATTAGGTTACGTATAAAAAGCATTACGTTTCATTACATTTTACGGAAATACCCGAAACCTTTGAGGCGCTAGGGTTAGGGTTAGGATAATGGTTTACTTTTTATGAATTTCAATAACAAAATTACGTATGAAGGGCATTATGTTTTATTACATTCCACGGAAATACCCAAAATCTTTAAGAAGCTAGGGTTAGGGTTAGGGTAAAGTTTTACTTTATGTGATTTTAAATCGAAATATTATTCCTTTTTTATTTTAAATTAAGGATCATTTTTTCTTGATAACTACTGATTTTTTTTCTTTTGGGGGTTGATTTTTATTTAATGGAAGTTTGAGTCTTAGACCCTGGCTACTGGTAGGGGTAAGGTGTTTTTTGGTACTAATGCAGAATAGCGTGCAAAAGATAATATCATTAGGTTACGTATAAAAAGCATAATGTTTCATTACATTTCACGGAAATAGACGATACCTTTGAGACCCTTGGGTTAGGGTTGGGGATAAGGTTTACCTTATGTGAATTTAAATCAAAATATTATTCCTTTTTTTTTCCTAAATTACAGACGTCGTTTTTCCTTTGGTGTTGATTTTTATTTAATGGGAGCTTGAATCTATGACCCTGGCTACTGGTAGAATTAAAATGTTTTTTTGGTACTAATGCAGAATAGCGTGCAAAAGATAATATCATTAGATTACGTATAAAAAAAGCATTACATTTCACGGAAATAGACGAAATCTTTGAGATGCTAGGATTAGGGTAAGGTTTGTTTTTTGTTAATTTGATTTTTTTAAAAATACGTATAAAAAGCATTATGTTTTATTACATTTCACGAAAATAGCCGAAACCTGTAAGACGCTAGGGATAGGGTTGGGGTTAAGGTTTACTTTATGTGAATTTAAATCAAAATATTATTCCTTTTTTTTTTTCTAAATTACAGACCATTCTTTCTTGATAACTTCTGATGTTTTTTATTTTGGGGTTGATTTTTATTTAATGGGAGCTTGAATCTTGGACCCTAGCTACTGGTAGAAGTAAAATGTGTTTTGGTTCTAATGCAGAATAGCGCGCAAAAGATAATATCGTTAGATTACGTATAAAAAGCATTGGTACTAATGTAGAATAGCGCGCAAGAGATAATATCATTAGATTACGTATAAAAAGCATTGGTACTAATGCAGAATAGTGCGCAAGAGATAATATCATTAGATTACGTATAAAAAGCATTGGTACTAATGTAGAATAGCGCGCAAGAGATAATATCATTAGATTATGTATAAAAAGCATTGGTACTAATGCAGAATAGTGCGCAAGAGATAATATCGTTAGATTACGTATAAAAAGGATTGGTACTAATGCAGAATAGTGCGCAAGAGATAATATCATTAGATTACGTATAAAAAGCATTGGTACTAATGTAGAATAGCGCGCAAAAGATAATATCATTAGGTTACGTATAAAAAGCATTGGTACTAATGTAGAATAGCGCGCAAAAGATAATATCATTAGGTTACGTATAAAAAGCATTACGTTTCATTACATTTCACGGAAATAGACGAAACCTTTGAGACGCTAGGATTCGAGTTAGGGTAAGGGTTAGGGTTAGGGTTAATGTTAGGGTTATGTTTAGGATTATTTGCTACTCATGCATAATAGCGCGCAAGAGATAATATCATTAGATTACGTATGTTGCATAGCGCCTTCTTTACCGGCACTAAATAGGTATATGTTATATACTGATCTTTTCACGATACCAAATCAGCATATAACGTTATATACCTTTCTTACTTCTTACTCTGTCGTCTATTCGTCTGGCCGGCTTTGCTTCTGATCGTCTATCATCTATCTTGGTCTGGTATATCTTCTAAGGTCTCGTCTGGTCTTCTATTGAGGATTCCGGGTCTGGTTTCTGTTGGGGATCATTCCTTATCAGAAGCCCTGTGTTATTGTTAGTTTTTAGTAATAAACACAAGACTTCGATTTATGTTGATGTTACTTTATTCCAAATCCCCACCCAGACAATCTGCGCAGATGAGGCTTACATGTTGCTAGCTCGGCTTCTAAGTTCTAACTGACTAACTGAGTTGCTTACTCCTTAAACCGGAAGGGGCTTTCTATCGGGTTCCGTTTCTCACGTCTATCCCAGAAAGCAAGGTCGGAGTGAGGTCAAACGCTGTCACTCACCTTCAAGGCCATCAGCTGTACTGATCGCCATAATGATTTCTACACTACCTTAAAATGTATTAGGGATCCAATTATTATGTAACACGTATGAAAAGCATTAGATTTCATTACATTTCACGGAAATACTCGAAACCTTTGAGACGCTAGGGTTAGGGTAAGCGTTAGGGTTAGGGTTAAGGTTAGGTTTAGGGTTAGGTTTAAAGTAAACAGAGTTGGCGGAGGGGACTATTTTCGGTATCAGCCAGAAAGTGAGGGAGTCTATCCTCCTTTTGCCCCTGCTAGTCCTGGGAGATTGTTTTTGATGCGGTGGAGCTCGACACCTACCGTCAGCTCCCAACTCTACCGCATAGATCAGATTACACAGTTTGTGTAACTCGTGCGCTCAGTTGACGGTGACCGGTATCGAACCAGGAACCTACCAATTCCTGGGTGGGTACTCTAGCGACTGAGCTAAACCGGCTCCTAGGATTAGTCTACTTCAGGGGTTTCCATAATCTAATGCTATTTATACGTAAAAGGAGATTCTAATGATATCATCTCTTGCGCGCTATTTTGCATTTGTACCTCTGTCTGTCTGTCTTTCTTTGTCTGTGTGTGTGTATGTGTGTGTGTGTGTGTGCGTATGTGTGTGTGTGTATGTGTGTGTGGTGTGTGGTGTTGTGTGTGTGTGAACAAAAATTGATCGAAATCATCGCTGAAGATATTATCATCATCATCATCATCACCATCATAATCTCATACTGCCAGAACGGATTTAAATCTCTCTCTCTCTCTCTCTCTCTCTCTCTCTCTCTCTCTCTCTCTCTCTCTATCTATCTATCTATCTATCTATCTCTTCAATTTTTGATTGATTGATAGATTTTAACGGCATGTCAACCTCTCCAGGGTTATTTTGTGCCAAACGGTAGGTTATGAGGGATGGTCAAATTTATTGTTATGTCTTTTTTTCAAAAATTGTTATTGATTTTATAAACAATTTTTTCTATTCAACCCATAGATGGGACCCTAACAGGTACTACCACTCCGAGTCAGAGTGGACCAGGGAGGAATGGTGATAAACGGGTGCCCCACATTCTCCAGGCCTCCAAAACTGGAAGAGAGTTTAACGCTATTCCCAGGGCATGAAGTCCCTCAACCACCGCCTTCTAGCACATATATTATAAAAACTGCTCATCCACCAGAATTTCCGTCCTTAAGCGTCATGGGTCGCCACCCACGGTCAACAGGTCGCCCCATTTGGGGGGGGGTCTTACCCCTGCAGAGGTGCAGTCGGTGTATTCTAAAGCCGACAGGGTTTCCCTCTTCAAGTTTAATAAAAAGGATTAATATGTACTCAGTGCATGAAGCCTGACATGAAGCCATTACATTTTTTTATTAAACTTGTCAAACGGATACATACAATCACAGAACAAATAAGTACAAGCAATTAACAAGAAAAAAATTACACTAAATAGAGGAGGGTCGGTTCGGTATAGTTATTTACTAAGCTTAAATTATATGTGACACAAGGCCGGAAGTATGGGGCACCCTGTGAGAATCGTACTCATTAACAATGGGCTGCTAATCTAGCTCGCCAACCATCAAGCCACGTGAGGTGCCCAGTTATTTACTAAGCTTAGTTTAGCTGCGGCACAAGGCCGGAAGTATGGGGCACCCTGTGAGAAACGAACTCACTAACAATGGTCTGTAAATCTAGCTTGCTAACCATTACACCATGTGAGGTGTCCAGGGTCAGTTCAGTGTAGACAACGCAGCAAAGTCAGTCTGAATATTATTCAGCTAGTTGATCTACTTTAATTGTAGGCTATTTTATGGATGTGAGCCAGTCCATCTGGTAGAGTTCTGAAGGGGTGTTAGCTATTCTACAACACAATTTTAATAAAATTTAATATGTACTCTATGTGCGAAATGTCATTATTAGACCGAAGGTCCAATCAAGGGCATCCTGTTGGAACCAACTTAATTGCCACCGAAAAGGGCAACTTTTAAGCTAATACAGACATAGTTTTATTCAGAATAATATCTATTAAACAAAACTTTCAGATTATAAACAAATTATTAGGGGAAAATTGTCCGTTTAATTTTTAGAAGGCTCGTCGGTCGTCGTCGGGGCGGCCTAAAGTCGGTATCAGCCAGTCAGTGAGGGAGTCTATCCCCTTTTCAATAGCTCTAGACCAAGGAGATTGTTTTGGCGTCTGAGGTGGTGCGCCACACCTACCATCAGCTCAGATCCCTGTGCTACTCATACGCTGAGTTGGCGAGGACCGGTATCGAACTAGGAACTTTGTAGTTTCTAGCCGAACGCTCTACCGACTGAGCTAACCCGGCCCATTAGAAGGCTAGGGAGGGGGGTGGATTACTTTTAAGTCAAACAGGACCCCACCCGCTCCGATGGTGTTCCAACGGTTAACGTCTGTCGAATTTTTTGTCCTAAGCCACCGAGCTGCCTTCGGTCTTTCCGTAATTTTCACATTATAGATATCTCAGCAGTACTCATATGATGGACGAATCCCAAAAGACATCCTCTATGGAGAGCTTACGTCTGGTAAAAGACAGATTGGTCGCCCCCAGCTGCGATTCAAGGATGTCTGCAAGAATGATCTCAGGTGCTTTGGCATTGCCCCTTCCAGCTGGGTAAATTTGGCTCAGGACCGCCCTAGGTGGCGGCAGAATCTCCGTGTATATATATATATATATATATATATATATATATATATATACTATAAATATATGCACCCTCCGGGTGCAAGTATTTAAGTTTTAATGTAATAAAATATTATATTAAATTAGAAAGGCTAATGAAACTAAATAAGAATACAGATAAAAAGATTTGAAACAGAGTGGGGTATAATAAAAGATTTGAAACAGAGGGAGTATAATAAAAAATGGAACAACTGAAACTTACTCTTCCATCACTCTCGTCTTTCATTGTTATTTTTTCTAATTTAAGTATTTAGTTATAAGAGGAAGTAAAGAATAAAATTACAGTTATTTTATCTTGTTAATGGATTTCGTTTAAGATTCATTGAAGAGATTTTTGCTTATATTCATTAAAATAAAACCAAACAGTTAGAAATCAATAATACTAAGAACATATTTATTAAATTCGATTTTTTAATATTAATATGCAAATTAGCCTTCCTGTTCACACTGTAAACCGCTATTTTGTTTTATATATAAATATAATTGCATGTTGTCAGTATGTAGACTTAGTTAACAGTATTAATAATGTAAGACAATTTTATTAATAATTGAAATAAATAAATAAAATCATGGAGAATGTGATGTCAATAAGTAAGAGAATTGTGACTTGAGTAGGAATATAGTTTCGGTTACAGACAGAAAAACACACAATCTCCATTATAATAAGATATATATATATATGTATATATATATAATCCAAAAGTCCAGAGAAGAAATCTTCCTTATGACATAGGAGTTTTTTTGTTTTTTTTTAAACTGTCGCAGTTTGCAGAGCTCAGTGTGTGCTCTTATTGTTAGCGCCACAGAGCAATATATATATATATATATGTAATATAGTGAAAAATTTACATACGATATATACGCACACAGACACACACTCACACACACACACACCACAAAAGAAGAATATTTGACGTCATATTTCAAACCGTCCACCTTTCCAGCGTTCTTTCTTCAAACTTCAAATTTTGAACAGACTGATAAACAAGGACTATCACAGTCTTCCTCATTATTCTGTGATAATTTTTTTTACTCTTCCTTATATCAACAAAAGCCCTGAAGAAGATCTACTTAACAGATCGAAACACTGCAGCGTCGGCTAATAAACTTACCACTCATTTTATTTGAACCTGTGTTTTTTCAAATTTCTCACTATACTACATACCGTCGGATTCACTTCCATTTCTCTTCAGACACACACACACACACACACACACACACACACACACACACACACACACATACACACACAGATATATATATATATATATATTATATATAATATATATATATATATATAAGTGTATTTTGGCAGAATTTTTACTTTTAAACATGTTTTTGTTAAAATCTACAGACGATTCTTGTCGGACGAGTTTTTGTTCGATCCTTTCTAACTGTCTGGCCATCTTTTTAATGTCAGGGGGAATTGGTGTAGCGGTCCACCAAAAGGTTTCTTTACAAGCGCTTTCGGCATGTCTATCTGCCATCTTTCATTCTAACAAACTTGTGACCCCCCCTCTTACAAAAATCCCTACTGCTATCATTCGTTTGAACCCACTACCAATTCCTACAACCTCCCACTACCAAATCCTACGTTACTGCTCGTTGTTTTAAAAACTAGACACCCGAAACATCCCATCAGTTTCACACCTGAAGATGGCACAGGGGCATGTCGAAAGCACTCGTGAAGAAAACTTTGGTGGATTGCTACACCAGTTCCACCCTGACATTAAAAAGATGGTCAGAAAATTAGAAAGGATCGAACAAAAACTCGTCCGACAAGAATTGTTAGTACAGTTTAACGAAACACACACACACATATATATATATATATATATATATATATATTACAATATAGGTACAAGTGATAACCTACTCGAGTTTCACCATAAGGATCTTCAGGGTTAATCCACTTAATTAATCAAGATATTGATTAATTACAGTCGATTACACGTGTGTGTCTTTCGCGATAAGCGGTTCGTTTATCGGGAAAGACACACACGTGTAATCGACTGCAATTAATCAATATCTTGATTAATTCAGTGGATTTAACCCTGAAGATCCTTATTGTGAAACTCGAGTAGGTTATCACTTGTACCTATATTACAATATATATATATATATATATATATCATTATCATCATCATGTCGCGCCAGCAACACGGATATCCATGACAATCTCTCGCCAACTCTCTCCAATCACTCATTCCCCCCGGGTGATCCTCTGCGCGGCATCCAGTATCTGCGCAGAGTTGGTCAATGTATGTCTTTACATGACGGCCCAAACTGGTGTGCCCAGGTGTTAGTTTCCACAGAAGAACGTCACTTATGAGTTCATCCCTACCTCTCCAGCAGGGTCTTATTCGCCTTACACGGATGGTTTGTGTGATATGGGGCAAGTGGCCATACAGCTGTTTTCTTGTGGGGTGTTGTTTCCATATCTTGTTTAAGATTTCACGCAGCATTCTCGTGCAGCTACCATCTGGTTTAATCTCCAGTCGCTTCGTTAGGGTCTAGGTGGTGCAGCCATACAGCAGCACTGACACAACTACGGCTTGGAAGAATTGTCGTTTTAACTTGTCAGTGAGATCGGACTTCCATATGATAGATATCCTGTCTATAACAGACCATGCCTTTCCTATACGTGCATTAACATCGCATTCTGTTGATGAGATATTACTGCCTAGGTATGTGAAAAGTTTTACCGAGCTTACGAGTTTACTGTCGAGGGTGGATATGTCCCCTTCGCATTCTGTAGGTGATGACAGCTTGGTGGTTAAGGTGTCTGACTGACACTGAACCGATCGGATTTAAATCCCGGCTGTAGGTAGCTTATGTCTAGCGTCACTGAAAAGACTTGATAAGTCGAAACACGTGTCTGTGGAGGACTATATATATATTATATAAAAAATGGTATACACAGGAATAACCTACTCGAGTTTCACCATAAGGATCTTCAGGGTTAAATCCACCGAATATATATATATATGTGTGTGTGTGTGTGTGTGTGTGTGTGTGTAAATTAATTAGTTGTGTCTTTTTAAATACAGCTTCAGTCTCAATACTTTTCGAATAGAGCGATTTTGGCGAAAATTAATATTTCATTCATTGTTCATTTCCGTCTAGGTAAATACAGTTTCAATCTCTTTTCAAACACACATCCTATTTTAAAGAAAATTAACGTTTTATTGTAAATATTTATCTTGGTAAATGCAGCTTTGATACTTCTTGAAAAAAAACTTTGTGTATCTATCTATCTATATATATATATATATATATATTATATATAGTGTATCTATCTATCTATATAAATATATATATATATGTTATTTTTTTCTGTTTCTCTCTCGACGAGTCCAGATTTAAAACATTTCCATCTAAAAACGGACCTAATTATCATTATGCTCTGATGATGATTTTTTATAAATCGAAATATTGTCAATTACAGCAATGAAAAAGGATATAAAAATATATTAATTTTAACAACAAAGTGTGTTTTTCATACGCTTTTATCTATACATATATATATATATATATATATATAGGTATATGTAAAAACAAAATTTTTTTTGTGATGAAACAAAGAAAATACAGTGCTCAATCACAAATTGTAAGAGCTAATATTTATTTATTTTACAGAGTTTTCACAGATCAATGTTCATTATTATCAGCGACCACGGTTTCATGCTAAATAGCAATCATCAGGCTGTGGAGCAAGATCCTATGGTGTTTGTTGGAGTTCTTTACTCAATGTCACATTTTGGATTGTAAATAACGTCGGTTAGTTTTGCGGACGCTGTTATAGTCCAGAATTACTAAAAATAAATTTTTTCAAAATTTGTATTTTTTTGTAGTAATGCCAACGAAGTTGCCTCCCTTTATTCGTTAAAAATAGAACTTTTTTTAACTTTGAAAAAAATGCTTTATTTTTTATTATTTATTTTTTATTTTTAAATTTATTCCGTTTGGCAAAGGATGCATATGTCTTCAAAAAACCATTATAATATATATGGTAGAGTCTTTTAATAAAAAATTAGAATAAAAAATAAAAAATAAAGCATTTTTTCCAAAGTTAAAAAAACGTTCTATTTTTAACGAATAAATGAATTGAAAAAAATTATCCACAGCCTGATGATTGCTATTTAGCATGAAACCGTGGTCGCTGTTAATAATGAACATTGATCTGTGAAAACATTGTAAAATAAATAAATATATATATATATATATATAAAATATATATTATATATATATATGTGTGTGTGTGTATGTGGGTGTGTGTGTCTGTGTGTCTGTGTGTCTGTGTATTTTGGGCAGCATTCTTTCATTTATACATGTAGAATCAAACAAAAGGCACGTCTCTTGTTGAACTATTTTATTGACGATCTTTTCGAGCTTTCTGGCCAACTTTTTTTTTACATTTGGATGGAATCCGTAGATTAGACCACCAAAGTTCTTATCCCAAGTACTGTCGGTACCTCGAAGCGCCATCATCAGGAGTGATGTGTTTATGTTCCATTGGCTGGAAGGGGGAGAATTGATAGAAAAAGTGTTATAGGCATTTTAAAATGTGTGTACTGCATTGGAAATTAATTTTGTTTAAGGATGGTTTGTATTGTTTGATGTATAAAGCTTCAAGTATTTGAAGGTTTTGTTTGTTATTTTCTTAGTGCAGAATGTGCGTATTTTTTGTTAGAATATTTCGGTAATTAGAGTGGGAAAATGCATGTAATTTTAGATGTCATTTGAAGAGTCAAACGGCGTGACAAAGTCGTTGAGGTAAAACCGATGTAGGTATTTTCATTTTTTGGAAGACAGCAATCTACTAAGGGACATTTAAATTTGTATACTACATTGGTCTCATTAAGATGACTTGTCTGGAGAGAGGAGTTGTTACGGATAACAAGGTTAGTTGTTTTAAATTTTGTGTAATGAATAATTAATTTTTCCCTATCATCAGGTGTGGTTGCAGTAACGTTTCCAAATTAATTTTAGTGTTATTTATTTTCATCAAGTTTGTAATTCATGGGTATCTGGTTGCGATAATAAATGTTATTTGAAGAAGTATTTGCTGTAGTATGATTTTCCTTGTGGTTAGCGTCTATTTTTTGGATGGACTGTTTGATTTGTTCGACAATGACGTGATTAGGAAATCCGTTATTAACCAGCGTCTGTTTGATGTTTTTGAGTTCAGAGTGAGAATATCGGCTTTGAAGATATATATATTCCACTCCCACAAAAACAGGAAGAGGGAGTGAAATACTGTGTATGTATATATATACATATGCATGTAAAAATTCATTTTCATATTTTCAATCAAAGCCTGAAGAAGATACCAGAAGATCTGAAACACGTGTTGCATATGTAAAACAAAAAGAATTAAAAAATTTAT
>CM042180.1:2341190-2343690 GCA_023376005.1 Doryteuthis pealeii
AAGAGAGATTTAATAATTGTTAGTACCTAACACTTATGTACAGTTAGTGTAGAAACCAAAATAGCTGAATGAGTACAGCCGGCGGCCTTGAAGGATTGAGTGACAAGTCTTGATCTCATCCTGATCCCTTTCCCAGTGGATACCGTGTGAATCGGTGAAGAATGACCTCTTCCGGTTTAGATTAGAAAGAGTTAGTTAGTATCGGCCGAACCACGGATAGCGCAAGTCGCGTTAAGCGCACTGCCGACTCAATCTGCGCAGTAGTCTGGTGGGGATTTCGGAATAGAATATTATCTAAAGAAAATCGAAGTCTTGGGTTATTATCTAAAAACTACCAATGACCCATGGCTTATGATAGATGAGAAATCCCCAATGGAAGACCAGACATGAAGTCTCCAAGATTAAGTCCAGACCCTAGAAGAGAACACACAGCTACATAAGAATAAAGACGATCAGAAGAAGAATAAAGAGAGCACACAACATTACAATTAACGAAAGTTCATAAATTGTGAACAGACCTGTAGCTAGACATATCTAAATTAAGGGCTGATTGATTTAAAATCAAGGGGTCCCTATCTATAATCGCCAATTATGGACGGTTGTTAACATTTTATATGACCCCTTAAAAACGCGACATGACAGACACGTGAGAATAGTTTCTAGTTTAATTTAGCAGAAGCGACCCAGCTTTCAAAGGAGAGAGACGAAATTGTCAGCTCCTTGGGTCCCTCTCAACGCGGCGGAATCAATTATGGGCTAATAAATAAATAATAAATTTCAACAAGTAAGTTTATTAATTAAACGTTGAAAGCAATGACTAACCCAGCCAAAAGAAGTACCAACAAGAAGAATTGACGAAGAAGAAAGAAAACCAACCCCGAATTGAAGTCAGCCCAAATAAAAGCACGAAGAGTCTGTAAGCAACCAGTAAGTTGAATTTACAAAAGTAAGAACTATCATCTTCTCTCTCTCTCTCTCTCTCTCTCTCTCTCTCTCTCTCTCTCTCTCTCTCTCTCTCTGTCTTATGTACCCTAGAAATCTCTCATCGTAAATATAGCCGAGTACATTAGAAGGGTATATATTATATAGCACTTATAAACATTGGGTATAAATATATGTATATATATATATATATATATATATTATTATTATTATTATTATTATGGTACACAGTAATAACCTACTCGAGTTTCACCATAAGGATCTTCAGTGTTAAATCCACTGGATTAACCAAGATATTGATTAATTGCAATCGATTGCACGTGTGTATTTTTTGCGATTACATAAACATCAACATAATATATATATATATATATATGTGTGTGTGGTGTGGTGTGTGTGTGTGTGTATGTGTGTGTGTGTGTGTGTGTATATATATGCTCCCCATCCCCTGGATTGAGCACTTTGGGGGGATTTTGCTGACGACCGCCAACTAAAGCGTAAGCGCAACGCTCTCCTATAAAAGAGATGGAGCACTCTATGGCGGTCTTTACATACAAAGCGATGTGTGTATTAAAACATTTAAATCACCCTTCACATTCTATGGGTCAATACAGCCTGGTGATTAAGGTGTCTGACTGACACTGAACCGATCGGATTTCAATCCCGGCTGTAGGTAGCTTACAAATATCTAGCCACACTGAAGAGCCTTGATAAGTCGAAACAAGTGTCTGTGGATGAATATAATATATATATATATATATATATATATATATATACAAGGTTAGATGAAAGAGGTTGTCTGAACCTCATACGTCGAAATCGACGGGAGAGTCCATCATAATATATATATATATAATATATATATATAATACGCATATAATATATATATATGTGTGTGTGTGTGTGTGTGTGTGTGTGTGTGTGTGTGTGTGTGTGTGTGTCCAAACAAATTTTGTTGAAAATAACAGAATCTATATGGTTTTGTAGTTATTTATTTTTTATTTCAATTTTTGTAACAATTTTTTTGATGTTATCATCTGGAAAAGAGTTAATGAATTATCCGAAAGAGTTTTCACTTGCAAACCAAGTACTTTCGGTTCTTTTCTGAACTATTATCAATGTTGTTAAAGTATATTATTATTTCTTATTATTTGTTTAATTTATTGTTGGTGAGACTAAATAATGCTAGCAGTTTATATTGTAAGATTTAAATCATAATTTTTAAATATACGTAACATGCTAGGATTTAGAATAAGAATTGTTCTATCTGTTTAAAGCATTTCAGAATAACATTGCCAGGATTTGAACTCGGGCCGCCAATCTCATTTCCTTCGATGAAAACAGTTACACGATCTGCGCATCGGTGAATATGATTTCCACATTTTGCAAACTTATAATCGCTCTGAAAATGAGAAGAGAGAAAAAAAAATCAATTAAAATCTCATATCTATCTATACATATATAAAGAGCAGCTGTGTGTATGTTCGGAGGAAATTACGAAAATAAAAAAGAATTAACGACAAAGTACATTTATATACACATTGACTATCATCAGGTC
>CM042180.1:2348690-2353690 GCA_023376005.1 Doryteuthis pealeii
TATATATGACGCATGGTTACGATTTTACTGCGTCCTTTTAAATTTTTGTGTGTCAAGGACGCAGGACGTGTACCTATCAGCATCTCTCTCTCTCTCTCTCTCTCTCTCTCTCTCTATATATATATATATATATATATATATATATATATATATATATATGGGAGGAATATGAGGTAGAAGGTAGACAAACACGGGATGTTGTAGAAAATGGATGTTTATTATAAGTAGTGATGTCGACGATGCATCGTTTCGGTCTGTTAGACCTTCTTCAGGTCTTTAGGAATAGAGTTCTTGCTTCAGTGGTGAACATTTTCTTTTTTTCTACACATCCCGTGTTTGTCTACCTTTCTCCACACACATACACACCCACACTCAAACACACCCACACACACATATATATATATATATATATATATATATATATATATGTGTGTGTGTGTGTGTGTGGTGTGTGTGTGTGTGTGTGTGTGTATTGTTTGGGATTTAGTATGAAGCATTAGGTGTGAAATATAAGAAATCCAGTTTTTGAATGTTAAGTTTCATTTTATTTTGTTAAATTTTCGGGGATATTTAAACCTCTTCTTAAGAACGGATACCTGGCTGATCTGGTCTTTGTGACGTCTTTATATACTCTTTATTGATGTAGATGGTATCATCCCTTGTGACCTCGTTGGGTGGTATGGGGTGGTCGCTCTTGGTGACCTCCTTTCTTCTTTGTTGCCACTACTCGTTTATATATATATATATATATATATATATATATATATGTTAAGAGAAAGAAAATGAATCCGACGGTATGAGTATAGATAAAAGGATATGAAAACAACACAATATGCTGT
Organism: Doryteuthis pealeii; assembly: GCA_023376005.1. NCBI lineage: Eukaryota > Metazoa > Mollusca > Cephalopoda > Myopsida > Loliginidae > Doryteuthis > Doryteuthis pealeii. The sequence goes on from CM042180.1 coordinate 2,349,530, forward strand.
TAAAGTGAAAACAGCGACAGTCATGTAGAAAAATAAAAAAATAAATATAAAAAATAAAAAATAATTTTCTAAAAATCCGTTGCAGGCCTACCGTCAACGGGTTAATACTCATCCTGTTTGAATAAGAGAATTTGTCTAGTGTCGATATTGAAATATGTCTTCTTTTTTCAAAAACAGTTACAATAAGATATACATAACTGTCGCTGACCGAGAAACGCGTGGCGGATGTGCTTATATTTGAAACTACCGCATAACCTTTTTGCAACATCAATGTTTTCGTTTTAAATTCATATTATTTGCGTCTCCTCTCTCGATGAGTCCGGAGTAAAAAACAAGCTCTGAAGATGATTTTTATAAATCGAAATATTGTTCAATATTAGCTATGAATATGATATAAAATGTTTTCACTTTAACAGCATATTGTGTGTGTTTCATATCCTTTTATTTCCCTTTTACCTTACCTTTTAATTTTCTTTACTTTTACAACTTACCCATTTTTATACCAAAATCTATTAATCTTCATCAATTTATTAATCAATAAAATGTCTTTTGTTATTTACATCACATTCTCCATGATTTTATTTTTATTTAAACCTCAATCATTAATAAAATTGTTTTACATCATTAAGACTGTTGATCATATCTGCATACTAATAACATGCAATTGTATTTATATATACAAGAAAATAGCGGTTTACAGTATGAATGGGAAGGCTAATTTGCATATTGATCCTAAAAATGTGATTTTAATAAATATATGCTTATTATTATTGATTTCAAATTGTTTGGGTTTTTTTTCTTATTGAATATGAGCAACAATCTCGGGGATAAATCTTAAAAGAAATTCATTAATAAGAAGAAATAACTGTAATTTTATTCTTTACTTCCTATTTTAACTAAATAGTTAAATTAGGAAAATTTACCAATGAAAGACGAGAGTAATGGAAAATGATGGAAGAGTTAGTTTCAAAGTTGTTCTATTTTTCGATTATACCCCCTCTGTTCCAAATTTTTTTATCTGCATTCTTATTAATTTTCATTAGCCTTTCTAATTTAATATGATATTTTATTATATTAAAACTTAAATACCTGCACCCGGAGGGTGCATATATTTACTAGTACTAATAATTACAATATATTAATAATCTATTTAATAATAAACTAATAATTACAATATATTAATAATCTATTTAATAATAAACTAATAATTACAATATATTAATAATCTATTTAATAATAAACTAATAATTACAATATATTAATAATCTATTTAATAATATACTAATAATTACAATATATTAATAATCTATTTAATAATATACCAATAATTACAATATATTAACAATCTATTTAATAATAAACTAATAATTATATAAATTTATAACATTTCTATTTATCTAATAATTAAATACATTTAATAAATTATAATACATTAATCATCATCAATTTATTTTATCAAAATATTTTTTTTTACCTTACATAATTACCAACCATTAATTTATTAATATTACTTTATCTCTACTTCTCCTTCATATTTTACTTCACTTAAATACTACTTGCCCCTTTTTACTAAAATAAATATAATATTAAAAGAAAATTATTTGCCCTTTTTTACTAAACTACATATACTAGCAAATATATGCACCCTCCGGGTGCAAGTATTTAAGTTTTAATATAATAAAATATCATGTTAAATTAGAAAGGCTAATGAAACTGAATAAGAATTCAGATAAAAATATTTGGAACAGAGGGGGTATAATCGGAAAATAGAACTTTGAAACTAACTCTTCCATCATTTTCCATTACTCCCGTCTTTCAGTGGTAAATTTTCCTAATTTAACTATGTAGTTAAAAAAGGAGTAAAGAATAATATTACATTTATTTCCTCTTGTTAATGGATTTCTTTTAAGATTTATCCCCGAGATTTTTGCTCATATTCAATAAGATAAAACCTAACAATTAGAAATCAATAATACTAAGCATATATTTATTAAAATCAATTTTTTAAGACCAATATGCAAATTAGCCTTTCCATTCACACTGTGAACCGCTATTTTGTTGTATATATAAATACAATTGCATGTTATTAGTATGTAGATATTGTTAACAGTCTTAATGATGTAAAACAATTTTACTAATAATTGAGGTTTAAAAAATAAAATCATGGAGAATATAATGTAAATAACAAAGGGAATTGTGACTTGTATAGTAATATAGTTTCGGTTACATACAGACAAACCCACAATCTCCATTATAATAAGATATATATATATATATATATATATATATATATATATATATATACTACCTAATATATGCACCCTCTGGGTGCAAGTATTTAAGTTTTAATGTAATAAAATATTGTATTAAATTAGAAAGGCTAATGAAACTAAATAAGAATACAGATAAAAAGATTTGAAACAGAGGGAGTATAATAAAAGATTTGAACAGAGGGAGTATATAAAAAATGGAACAACTGAAACTTACTCTTCCATCACTCTCGTCTTTCATTGTTATTTTTTCTAATTTAAGTATTTAGTTATAAGAGGAAGTAAAGAATAAAATGACAGTTATTTTATCTTGTTAATGGATTTCATTTAAGATTCATTGAAGAGATTTTTGCTTATATTCATTAAAATAAAACCAAACAGTTAGAAATCAATAATACCAAGCACATATTTATTAAATTCGATTTTTTAATATTAATATGCAAATTAGCCTCCCCGTTCACACTGTAAACCGCTATTTTGTTGTATATATAAATATAATTGCATGTTGTCAGTATGTAGACATAGTTAACAGTATTAATAATGTAAGACAATTTTATTAATAATTGAGGTTTAAATAATAAAATAAAATCATGGAGACTGTGATGTCAATAACTACGAGAATTGTGACTTGAGTAGTAATATAGTTTCGGTTACAGACAGAAAAACACACAATCTCCATTATAATAAGATATATATATATATTGAATACATTTAACTAAAAAAAAAAATTGTCATGAAATATTTTTCGACCAATCAGAAACCAAGCAATGTGAATCTCAGAAAATTCAGATCTGGGCCAAACATGCGGTATATCAAAAAAATAATTTCGATTTGACCGAGAAGACAGAAAGGAACCAATGAGACATGAGAGAACACGCAAGCGGCGCAACCCTCTGTGACGGTCGGCTTGACAAGTCGCCTACGGCTCACCTTCCTACGGTGATTTTTCTACATTGTCCTTCTCAACTCAAATACGCGGCCGCCCTGTCAGCCGGGGCGTTACAATGCACCGACTGCAACTCTGCAGAGGAGTAAGACTCCCCCAATGGGTCCACCTGTTGGCCGTGGGTGGCAACCCGTGATGCTTAAGACGTTTTGTTTTATTCATTCTTGGTTGGTTGGTTGGATTTTACGACATGTCAACCCTTGTTGGGTTATTTTATGCCAAAGATAGATAGATAACCAACCAACCAAGAATGAATAAAACAAAATGTCTTCGGCATAAAATAACCCAACAAGGGTTGACATGCCATAAAATCTAACCAACCAACCAAGAATGAATAGAACAAAATGTCTTCGGCATAAAATAACCCAACAAGGGTTGACATGCATAAAATCTAACAACCAACCAAGAATGAATAAAACAAAATGTCTTCGGCATAAAATAACCCAACAAGGGTTGACATGCCATAAAATCTAACCAACCAACCAACCAAGAATGAATAAACAAAACGTCTTCGGCATAAAATAACCCAACAAGGGTTGACATGCCATAAAATCTAACCAACCAACCAAGAATGAATAGAAAAATGTCTTCGGCATAAAATAACCCAACAAGGGTTGACATGCCATAAAATCTAACCAACCAACCAAGAATGAATAAAACAAAATGTCTTCGCATAAAATAACCAACAAGGGTTGACATGCATAAAATCTAACCACCAACCAACCAAGAATGAATAAAACAAAACGTCTTCGGCATAAAATAACCCAACAAGGGTTGACATGCCATAAAATCTAACCAACCAACCAAGAATGAATAGAACAAAATGTCTTCGGCATAAAATAACCCAACAAGGGTTGACATGCCATAAAATCCAACCAACCCAATATGTATACTTTTTTGATGATAAAATTACGTATGAACTATAAAATTGCAACATTTCATAGG
>CM042180.1:2358690-2361190 GCA_023376005.1 Doryteuthis pealeii
ATATGATGCGCATTTCTATGCCTGATTCGTTTGGCTTGTTGCAGGACATCGGCGACTGGTTTGAGGGATTACCACCCAATGTTTATATATATATATATATATATATATATATATATATATTTAACTATAGCGTGGGATTGGCACTGTTTCAGCTTTTACTGGAACGGTGAGCCAAAGTGCAGTATTATTGGTAGAGTGCTCAATATAAAATAGATCTATTATATAATATAATAAAAAAATAAATATATAAAGGTTTTATATATTTAATGATATAGGAACAGTCACGACCATTTGGTTTCATGCATGCGTCACCGCAAACATTCGTCAGGTGGCGTTGGGGTTTTAAGTTCAAATGCAAGGAAAATCTCAAAAAGGTTTACAGACATAACAACACATCTTATGTCTGGAAAACGTTTTGAAATTTTCGATTTTCCTTGCATTTGAACTTAAAACCCCAACGACACCTGATGAATGTTTGCGGCTACGCATGCATGAAACCAATGGTCGTGACTGTTCCTATGTCATTAAATATATAAAACCTTTATATACATTTTTATTATATATATATATATATATAATAAATAAAATAAAGATTATATATATATATATATATATATATATATATATATATATATATATATATATATATATAATCTTTATTTTATTATTTAATGTATTTATGACTATAATTTACAAGAAAATATGGGTTATAAAATTTTGCATTATTTAGCTCAGTCGGTAGAGCACTTGGTTGGTACAATTGTTACTCATTTGTTACAATTGATAAGTCAGCGTTTTAACAAATATAAAGTGCTCAATACGTAAGTAGAGCGGATTTATCATTATAGTTGATTTAACCCAGAAGATCCTTGTGGTGAAACATTGTGGTGAATATTGAACAATATTTCGATTTATAAAAATCATCTTCCGAGCTTGTTTTACTCCGGACTTATCAAGAGCGGAGACGAAAATAATATGAATTAGCAACATCAATGTTTTCGTTTTGAATTCATATTATTTTCGTCTCCTCTCTTGATAAGTCCGGAGTAAAAAACAAGCTCTGAAGATGATTTTTATAAATCGAAATATTGTTCAATATTGGCTATGAATATGATATAAAAAATTTTCACTTTAACAGCATATTGTGTGTTTTCATATCCTTTTATCTATACTTATACCGTCGGATTCATTTCCTTTCTCTTTCATTTATACATGTAGAATTAAACAAAAGGCTCATCTCCTGTTTAACAATTTTATTTTTGATCTTTTCTAATTTTCTGGCCAACTTTTTAATGTTTGGGTGGAATTGGTGGATAAGTCCACCAAAGTTCAGTTCCCGAGTACTTTCGGCACTTCGAAGTGCCATCATCAGGGGTGATGTATTCCAGTTTGTTTGTTTTTTAATTATATTAATGTGGAGGCTGGTAGGAGAAGAATTGATGAGAAAGGTGTTATATGCATTTTAGAATGTGTGTCCTGTATTGGAAATTAATTTTGTTTAAGGATGGTTTGTATTGTTTTATGTATAAAGCTTCTAGTATTTTATATATATATATATATATATATATATATATATATATATATATATATATATATATATATCATCATTGGCAATTTAGTCTCGAAAGACTATGATAAAAGTTTCTGTGTGCCCCTGAAGTTGCAGCGCCTCCTGTGACTATGAAGTCCGATGTTTGAGAAACATTCTCGACCACAGATTTTGCATTTGTAGGTTGTCCCTGTATATGTTGATGTTCCGATGCTTTGTTGCCGTTGCTTTCTTATGGACCTCTTAGCTTCATGATGCCGTATCAGGGTGAATTCTGACATGCACAGTCCTCTACGGAGACTCTGCCGCCACCGAGGGCGGTCTTGAGCCAAATTTTCCCAGCTGGAAGGGACAATGCCAAAGCATCTGAGATCATTTTTACAGACATCCTTGAATCGCAGTAGGGGGCGACCAATCTGTCTTTTACCAGATGTTAGCTCTCCATAGAGGATGTCTTTCGGGATTCGTCCATCATCCATCCGACGTACATGACCCAACCATCGGAGACGACGTTGTCTCAGTAGAGAGTACAGGCTGGGGAGTTGAGCTCTCTCTAGGACTGCTGTGTTAGTGATCCTGTCCCTCCAGGTGATGCCCAGTACACGTCTAAGGCAGCGAAGGTAGAAGTTATTTAGCCGCCGCTCTTGGTGGGAGTATAAGGTCCATGTTTCACTTATATATATATATATATATATATATATATATGTGTGTGTGTGTGTGTGTGTGTGTGTGTGTGTGTGTGTGTGTGAAGAAAGGAAGTGAATCCGACGGTATGTAAGTATATTGAGAAAAATGAAAAAACACAGGTTTAAATGGGTTAAGTGGTGAGTTTATTGGCCGACGCTGCAGTGTTTCGATCTATTAATTACATCATCTTCAGGGCATTTGTTGGTATGTGGAAGGTGATAAGAAATTATTTATCACAGAATAGTGAGAAAAGCGAGTGGTAGT
>CM042180.1:2366190-2369189 GCA_023376005.1 Doryteuthis pealeii
AACAAAACGCTATTATTCAATGCATATATATATATATATATAATATATATATATATATATATATATATATTTCACTTGTATCTGGTATACTTAAGTTTTTTGACGTCGAATTTCCTGCCTTAGAAATTTTATCAACAGATATGTATATATTTTAAAGTTTTTTCTTCTTCTTTATTTTACCTTACCCCTTTTGAGTTTTCTAACTTTTTTTCTTGTTGTCATCTTGAAAGGCGTTAATGAGTTGTCCGAAAGAGCTATCATTTGTATACCAAGTACTTTTGGTTCTTTTTTTAACCATTGTCAAAGCTACTTATTATTATTATTATAAACTATTGTTTGCTTTTGTCGTTCGATTTTTGCTTTGATTCAGGAGCTAAAATTTTAATTACAAGCGAGCTTCAGGTACGGTTGTGTTAATAAGATCGCTTGCTAACCATTACACCACGATGGGAAGCTTACCCTCAATATAGATATTTTTCATGCTATCCAGCGACCAAATACGTCATAGAAAGTATCCATGCACCGAGCCAGATGATGAAGTACAACTTCAGTTTAGGTCGCAATTTGCACAACTTGTATAAATAATAATAATAATAATAATAATAATAATAATAATAATAATGCATAAACCAGAATCTGTTCTTGAGAACGAAACGCACAAAATTCTCTGGGACTTTGAGATAAAAACGGATCACCTTATCCCAGCAAGAAGACCAGACCTAGTGTTGATAAACAAAAAAGAAAGAACTTGTCAACTGGTGGATCTTGCAGTGCCAGCAGATCACAGGGTGAAGTTAAAGGAAAATGAAAAAATAGACAAATATCTGGACCTTGCCAGAGAACTGAAAAAGTTATGGAATATGAAAGTGAAAGTGATACCGATTGTAGTTGGTGCACTTGGAACAGTCCCAAAAGGGTTAGAAAAGGGCTTGGAAAGTTTGGATATCAGAGGAAGGATTGAAACCATTCAGAACACTGCACTGCTGCAATATGCCAGAATACTCAGAAGAGTCCTGGAGACCTGAGGAGACTTGCTGTCACTCAGACTCCAGTGAAAGACCATCAGCTAACACTGATGTGAAAACTCAAAAGGAGTAAATAATAATAACCATGCACAGGGCTCTCCATGTGTCAAGGAAAAAAGGGGAAAGTGGTCTTGCCAACATAGAGGAATGCGTAGAAACCACAATCCAACAACTCGAAGACTACACAAAAAAAGAGCAAAGACAGATTACTTATGGGGGCCAACAATAGTAGATGTGACATATGGACAAACAGAAAAACAACAAAGACTAGAAAACAAAAATGGGAAGAAAAACAATTATATTGATACTTCAAACGACAAATCGGAGAGGTTGCACATGAAAAAACCTGGATGTGGTTAAGAAAAGGAAAAATCAAAAGAGAAACAGAATCACTTATAATTGCTGCACAAAATAATGCCATAAGGACAAACTATATCAAAGCGAAAATTGATACGACCCAACAAAATAGTAAATGTAGACTTTGCGGTAATAGAGATGAGACTGTTAACCATATACTCTGCGAATGTAACAAACTAGCACAACGGGAGTACAAAACTAGACACGACTGGGTTGGGAAGGTGATCCACTGAGAATTATGCAAAAAAAATTGATTTTGATCATACAACAAAATGGTATATGCATAAACTAGAATCTGTTCTTGAGAACGAAACGCATAAAATTCTCTAGGACTTTGAAGTAAAAACGGATCACCTTATCCCAGCAAGAAGACCAGACCTAGTGTTGATTAACAAAAAGGAAAGAACTTGTCAACTGGTGGATTTTGCAGTTCAAGCAGATCACAGGATGAAGCTAAAGGAAAATGAAAAAATGGACAAATATCTGAACCTTCCCAGAGAACTGAAAAAGTTATGGAATATGAAAGTCAAAGTGATACCAATTGTGGTTGGTGTACTTGGAACGGTCCCAAAAGGATTGGAAAAGTGTTTGGAAAATCTGGGAATCAGAGGAAGGATTGATACCATTCAGAACACTGCACTGCTGCAATCTGCCCGAATACTCAGAAGAGTCCTGGAGACCTGAGGAAACTTGCTGTCACTCAGACTCTAGTGAAAGACCATCAACTAACACTGATGTAAAAACTCAAAAGGAGTAAATAATAATATGAATATGAAATAATGATAATATGAATATGAATATGAATATGAAAGTGATACCAATTGTAGTTGGTGTACTTGGAACGGTCCCAAAAGGATTGGAAAAGTGTTTGGAAAATCTGGGAATCAGAGGAAGGATTGATACCATTCAGAACACTGCACTGCTGCAATCTGCCCGAATACTCAGAAGAGTCCTGGAGACCTGAGGAGACTTGCTGTCACTCAGACTCCAGTGAAAGACCATCACCTAACGCTGATGTGAAAACTCAAAAGGAGTAAGAAAAAAAAAAATTAAAAAATTAAAATAATAATAATAATAATAATAATAATAATAATAAAATAATGACAGTGAAAGTGAAGGCGAAAAGATAGACAAATACTAGGACCTTGCCAAAGAACTAAAAAAATGTTGGAACATGAAGGTGAAGGTCGTACCAATCGTAATTGGTGCCCTGGAAACAGACCCCGAGTATTTGGAAAAGAGTCTGTCGCATATGACTTGCGGAGGAGATAGGCACTGTCACATGATCCTACCCTTAATATAAATATTTTTCATGCTACCCAGCGATCTAATCTGCCATAGAAAGCGTCCATGCACCCACCCGGATGATAAAATGCAACTTTTATTTTGCAATTTGCAACAATATATGGATAATTAGGTATTCAGAGTGGGGTTTTTTTGTTTGTTTTTACGCAGGATAATCCAAATCATTTCGCAATTTGCTAGCCACCATTTTGGATAGAAATAACTTGTATAAGTTGTATTCTGAGTTTTTAACTGATATTTACGACAGAATAGTTGCCATCTACTAAGCCTCCTGTCGTCAAGGATTAGATTAAGCTGGGCTATCTCTCTCTT
>CM042180.1:2369289-2394289 GCA_023376005.1 Doryteuthis pealeii
CGGAGGCTTTCTAAATTAGTGGAGGGTACCTGTCTATAAAAGAGTTCTAGAGCTTCCCTATTCCTAAAGATGTTTTTAAGAAGCTTTCTGGCTCAATGAATCCAAAAATGCTATCGAAAAAGTCTTAAACTTAACCACTTTTAAGTTATTAATGATTTCTGATTTTTTTTATAGAAAGATGAATAGGTGAGAAAATTCCAATGTGGCGCTGCATAGTCCAAACAAAATTTCAGGAAAATGGAAAATCATCTTCGGCATAAAATAACCCTACATGGTTTGAAATGCGAGTAATTCCATGTCAAATCATCCAGGCCACGTTACCCTACCATTCAATTTTTATGAAATGTTGTCTAAAAGCTATAAGTCAATAACTTAAAAGTGGTTACCTTTAAGACTTTTTTGATAGTCCTTTTGGATTCCTTGGGCCAAAATGCTCTTATAAAACAATTTTTAGTAGTAGGGAAGCTCTAGAACTCATTTTACTGACAAAAATAAATTACAAAATGTCGCCATTTTTTGCGAACCCCATAAAATTCGGAGAGCTAAAAATCGATATAGCTCCGCCAATTTTTAAAATTGGAAGCTCAAATTTTTGGGATTGTCTAACGTTAACATTGTCCACATTTCAGAAAAATTGAAGGAGTGGTTGACGATTTTACTTTTTTCAGGATGATTTGACAGGGAATTACCCACGCCGTAAATACCAACCAACCAACCAACCAACCAACCAACCAACCAGTGTGTACATAGCATAAGATAACATTTGAAATAACCCTTCATTAGCATTACTCCCAGGTCCACTCTGACCTGGATGGGTAGTACCTGTTGGGGTCCCATATATGACAATATTCAGAAAAAATATTTAAAAAAAAACTGAGTTAAAAAAATTGAATACTTATCAAGAAGGAATAAAACAAAACGTCATCGGCATACAATAACCCAACAAGGGTTGACATACCGTAAAATCCAACCAACGAACCAACCAAGAATGAATAAAACAAAAGTCTTTCGCATAAAATAAACCCAACAAGGTTGACATACCGTAAAATCCAACCAACGAACCAACCAAGAATGAATAAAACAAAATGTCTTTGGCATAAAATAACCCAACAAGGGTTGACATACCATAAAATCCAACAACGAACCAACCAAGAATGAAAAACAAAATGTCTTTGGCATAAAATAACCCAACAAGGGTTGACATGCCATAAAATCCAACCAACCAACCAACCAGAATGAATAAAATAAAATGTCTTTGGCATAAAATAACCCAACAAGGTTGACATGCCATAAAATCCAACCAACCAACCAAGAATGAATAAAACAAAACGTCTCGGCATAAAATAACCCAACAAGGGTTGACATACCATAAAATCCAACCAACCAACCAAGAATGAATACTAAAAAAACGTATTTGACATAAAATGACCCAACAAGGGTTGACATACCATAAAAACCAACCAAGCAAGCAAGCAAGCAGCCAACCAACCAACCAAGAATGAATAAAACAAAATGTCTTTGGCATAAAATAATACAACAAGGGTTGACATACCATAAAAACCAACCAACCAGCCAAGAATGAATAAAACAAAACGTCTTTGCATAAAATAACCCAACAAGGATTGACATGCCGTAAATACCAACCAACCCGCCAATCGGACGCCTAACTTTAGGAGAGTAGTATTGATATTAAACATAGAAATTTCAACGATGTATGCACAGTGAGTCGAGTTTTAACGATCAATTTACTCGTGACGATTGTGAATATATGATTTATCATATTTGGTATTTACAGTAAAAACTCGCCAGTCGGAATATTTAAGATTTGATATTTTACCAAATAGAGTGCAAACCTGAATTACATGTTCGGGAGCAAAATTTATATCTATTCAGTAATGAAACCATTAAGTTCCTTGCGTCGAACGATTTATATCCCTTCCCCCCACCAAAAATAAATAAATAAATAAAATAAAATAAAAATAAAGAAAAAGTTGTCAGATAAACTAGTATTACGCGTAGAAAATGTGTACCACTCCGTCGCCATATTAATTTAATAATATATTAAATGAGGGCTGTCATATTTCTAAGTGGCTGCCGATGAAAATGTCGTCTGTCTTTTTGGGTTTTTTCTCTCGTCTGCTTACATGGAACGACGGCTACCCGTTTAGCGCTCCTGTTCCATTGCAGTATTAATTTCTTTGTGCTGACTTTATAGGGAGGATATCATTCCAGCGTTGGCTGCCTAAACATTAATCTTAGATATGGATGGAATCAAATTTTCCGGTTTTTCTTCCGCCATTATTTCATTCTTTATTTTATATTTCTGTTTTCTTGGTGAATTATTCAAAATAGGCCGAATCGCGTATTTCTTGGCACGTCGTTTAAGCCAAGAGTGTTATCCGTAAAACAATAGATTAGCTAATGCTTTTTTTAAAAACAATATTAATAGAATATTCTATTTATTCTTAATAATGGTAATTAAATATGCAGTCTAAATAGACATTGTTCTGAGTATGAACTGGTGGTGAGGCTATATTTCTATGTTACATACTGAGGGAGGGAGAGATAGGCATAGGTAGATAGAGAGATGCATATGCATTTTGCATTACTTACTTCTTTGGCCATTTGGTGATCTCTGGTCGTTTTCTATTCTCTCGATATATGTTGAATTCTATTTCTAAATTATTGTTGGCTGTTCGTCTTTGATGCATTCCTTCTTCTTGGTCAGTCTTTTTGCCAGACATTCATCAAGCAACAACACCATATTATTCTTTAACTTTTATTTACTTAAAATATGACATCTAAATAGACATTGTTTGAGTATGTACAAAATCGTATCTGGTGGTGAGGCTATATTTCTATTGTTACATACTGGAGAGGGGAGAATAGGCATAGTAGATAAGGAGATGCATATTGCATTTTGCATTACTTACTTCATTGGCTATTTGGTGATCTCTAGTCGTTTCTATGCTTTCTCTCCATGTTGAATTCTATTTCAAATTCTTGTTCGCTGGTCTCTTTGAGCAGTCCTTCTTCTTGTCATCTTTGCTAGACATTCATTCAACAACAAAAACCATATATTCTTTAAACTTTTATGCTTGAATATGCAATCTAAATAGACATTTTCTGAGTATGGTACAAAATCGTATCTGGTGGTGAGGCTATATTTCTATTTACATACTGGAGAGGAGGATAGGCATAGGTAGATAGAGAGATGCTATGCATTTGCATTAGCTACTTCTTTGGCCATTGGTGATCTCTGTCGTCTATTTCTTCTCTCCATGTGAATTTCCATCTAAATTCGTTGGTTTCGTCTTGATCATTCCTTCTTCTGGCAGTCTTTTCCAAGACATTCATCAAGCAACAACACCATGTTATTCTTTAAACTTTTTACTTAAACATCTTCTTCTAGCAAACAAACTGCGTGTTTGCATTGTAATTAAAACTAGGCAATCTAAATAAGAATTGTTCTGAATATGGTACAAAATCCGATTCTGCTTTGGTAGAGGCTATATTTCTATTTTAACATTACGGATAGCATAGGTAGATAGAGAGAGCCATTAGTGTTGCCATTACTGACGTTTTACATACCAAATTTGTTTGTGGCACCATTGCCTTTGCTATTCATGTATTAACATCCGCCTCTGTGGATGAATATTTACCCACCTATAACGTGATCTGACAGTACGATCCAAAATGACTCTCTCTCTCTCTCTCTCTCTCTCTCTTCACTCTCTCTCTTTCGCCCCCCCTTTCTCTACATAACGGTCATTCCCTGATAGGTCTTCTGCATTGAGCTGATTCATTTAGGGCTTTGCTGGTCGCCTACACTGAGTATCTATGTGTAAGCGTCGACAGGAGGAATGCCTCTTGCTCCCCAGCAGTGTCTTAGTATCTAAGTTAGTGTAGCGTGGATTGATGTCAGCGACGCTTGGTTACTGACAGTTTCTCACCTATGTGATTATTCAAACCAATACGTGGTTGAACCATCACATAAGCAAGGGAAAACTCCAGTAACCAAGTGGCGTTGACTCCCAGTGCACATTTTATTTTTTATATAGGTTTTTGCTTATGTGTCCACACGGAGAAACGTCTTATGAGTTCGTCCTTACTTCTCTAGCAGCGTCCCAGTTATGTCTTATTCATCTATTTAGATGGTTCTCGGATTTATCTAAGTAGACCGGCTAAAATGAACACAAGATGAGAACCCTATAATTAAAAAGGCTAGATTATATTATAATATATTAATATTGAAGGCCAATACAATGCGATGAAAAATAAAAACACAAATATGTTATTTTTGTCTTTATCCGATTTCGGAAGCATTGAACTTCATTCATCAGAGTTATTTTCAGAAATGGACGTGCTTATGTTTTTATTTGTGTGGTTTATAAATTTCTCTCTTATTCCTTTTCCTCTCCTTTTTCCTCTCTTTCTTCTCTCCTCCTTTATCATTTTTCTTCTCTTTCTTCTCCTGTCCATCATGCATTTTCTCACCATGTATATAACATCATTCCAAAGGAGAAGCCAATACATAGCCGAGAAATTCCATATTATAGATAACCACATCCAATTCCAAATAGAACATCCATGATAACATTTGGTTCCCTAGCACTCCTGATTTTAGAATAAAAAATATCACCTCAGGCAAAATTTACACTTTGCTTCTATAAAAAAAAAAACACCATAAGGACCTCTTTTACACTCAAATCAGCACTTCACTCAGTTCCAAACAAGTACTCACAAATGAAAATTTAATAGAATACACAATAGATGTAGTGAAGAGACAGACAAAATCACACACATGCACCTTCAATCAAATTTACCTCAAGCAAAATTACCAATTGCTAGATTATTATTTTTTAAAAATCCTACATAAGTGAATGTAGAATATTCTAGCAAAACAAGAAACATTAGGTTATAGTTTTCACAAAATTCCACTGGATTTCAACTGGACCCACAGCCTATGGATAAGGAGGTGACACTTCAAGTAACAATTATCTCTAGAGTGCAGGTCAATCCTTGGTCAGGGCGCAGTAACATAGAATAATAAGTAACACAAATAACCACTGTACCCCGCTATGGTTAGCGGAATGAGAAAGGGATACCCCCTCGACTGGATAAAAGGGTTAGGTTCAAAGTCCGTGTGGCTCCCGATTACGACAATAGTTTTCCCAAGATCGAATAGAAGATTTCGAATCCGGAATGGAAAGTTCCCGATCTGAGAAAGTTCTCGAGTATGACAAGAAATGCCCAAGAAGCCGGAAGGCATATCGACTGAAATTTGTACAGATAACAGGAAGATAAGTTACAATAATACTAATTATTTGATAGAGCAACGCACTATTCGCTAGATTCTTTTAAGGGCATTTGATTCCACACATAGAGGAAAAATGGAACAAATACTATTAAGCATATGGTCTCCCAAAGAAACGATTTCAGCTATAATGATCTATACAAAGACACCTAAAGCGAGGGTAAGCTCACCTTATGGCGACACAGATTTCTTTGACATCACCGCTTGGAGTCCTACAAGAGATACAATTGGCACCATTATATTTATAATATGCCTAGAACTACGTACCCCGAACACCATAAAGAAAAGGTTTCACACTAAAAAGTAAGAAGCAAGCGGTATCCGCACAAACAGTCACAGAGCAGACCACGCTGATGAGCTTGCACTTCTACAGATACACCCGGCACAGGCGGATCACTTGGTATATGCTTAGAGGAGCAGCAAAGAATATCGGCCTCCTTATGTTGAACTCCGGTAAAACAGATTCATGAGTTTTCAAAAAAGAAAAGGAAACATCTTCACACTCAACGCAAGCCTCTTTAAAGCCAGTAGAACCAAATTTCAGTACCTACGTGGTAATAATTCATCACAGAGAACAGATGTTAATACACGGATAGGAAAGGCGAGGTGGCCACAAGAAATTATCAGTCATATGGAGTCGATCTTCCCTACAACTAAAGCGACAGTTACTCCAGGCTGTGGTTGTATCAGTGCTGCTCCACTTGGACCATAACAAAGGCGTTTGAGAATAAGCTAGATGGGAGCTGCACAAGAATGCTGTGTGCAGTTTGAACAAGTCGTTGGAAACAGCACCACTACAAGAGGGAAGCTGTATGCCACTTGCCCCCCATCTCACAAACTATCCGAGGAGACGACTAGGCGTGCAGAGACACTGTTGTAGAAAACCCAAGACAGCTAATAAGCGATTTCTCCTGTGGAACTAACAGATGGACATGCAAGTGTGGCGCCCAGCAAGGACCCTAACAATGACCAGCTATGCAAGATTGCTGGTCTAGCTCCGCAGAGGAGTCCCGGGCGGCAATGACATGACACGGAAGGTTGGCGAGAGATTAGTCAGGATATCCGTGCTGCTTGTGCGGACCATGACGATCATACTGATGAGATGATTTAGTAGGAGGCAAGTGGTCGTACATTCATGTTTGTTTTTTTGTTGTTTATGGGTGCGCTACAGATTGTGTAAGATATTAAGTTTATATAATGAACTGTAAAAATTTGTAATCAGAAGAATTCTCTTACAAGGTCTACATTCTAATTGAGTATGGTATTTCCAATTATTGAGGGGGTGGATGTTACGTTCAACCTTATAACGTGGGGATCTCCACTGTAATGTCACTCACTTAAAGCCTAAAAATGGCCACAAAAATAACCAAAAGTTCAAATTCTGGCAAGAAAATTAAGAAATGAGACACCAGCAAATCAGAGCCATTGTTTTTAGGAGTTCACCCTATCATTATGGACATTCACTTATTTTTTTAATATATAAAGAGGGCCTATGTCGTATCACGGACATCGAAGAAGTCTGTCACCTTTCCACTAGTGCTAACGGGAGATTTTTTTTTTTTTTGCTAGAAGTGAAGCACCACATCTACGTTAGCTCCTCAACTTTACCGCACAGGTCAGATACTATTCATGCGCTCGGTCCGATGGCCCGACATTAATTGTGTATGTTAATCCAACAGTAAAAGAAGTCAAGCTCGAGGCTAGGGTAAAAAATAACGAAAGTTGTATTTACAATAATGCTACAGGAACGCTAGCTTGCCGCTTAAACTAGTAACAGTACAACCTTCACCTCTGTGTCTCACTATTTATAGTGAGAAACCGGTGTATATTCTCCACTGTAGGACGGCCGGTACAACATAATATTTTGAAAAATAGGGTTATAATTGTAAATATGGAAAATCTGATCCCGAAAAAGATTCACCACCACATCGGCAAAAAGAGTTTGAGAGGTGCTTCGACCAATAGAAAAGCTCACCGGAATCAGTGTGTCGTCTCTAAGGGATTATATTGAAGAAAATTTACAATTATACCCTATTTTTCAAAATAATTAATGTTGTACCGGCCCGTCCTACAGTGGAGAATATAACACCGGTTCTCACTATAAATAGTAGACACCGATGGAAAAGGTTTACTGTTACCGTTTAGCGGCAAGCTAGCCTTCCTGTACCATATTGTAAATACACTTGTCTTATTTACCCTACCTCGACTTGACTTCTTTTTTACTGTTGATTAACATCACAACAATTAATGTCGGCCATCGCAACCGAGCGCATGAATAGTAATCTGACCTGTGCGGTAAAGTGAGGAGCTAACGATAGATGTGGTGCTTCACTTCAGCAAAAAAAAAAAAATCTCCCCGGTCTAGCACTAGTGAAAAGGTGACAGACTTCTTCGATGTCCGGCTGATACCGACAATAGGCCACTCTTTATATATTAAAAAAATAAGCTGAATGTCCAATAATATAGGGTGACACTCCTAAAAACAATGGGCTCTGATTTCGCTGTGTCTCATTTCTTAATTTTCTGCAAGAATTGAACTTTGGTTATTTTTGTGGCCATTTTTAGGCTTTAAGTGAGTGCACATTACAGTGGAGATCCCACGTTATAAGGTTGAACGTAACATCCACCCACCTTCAATAATTAGGAAAATACCATACTCAATAGAATGTAGACTTAGTAAGAATTCTTCTGATTAACAAATCTTTTACAGTTCATATAATAAACTTAATATCTTAAACAAATCTTGGTAGCAGCACCCATAAAAAACAAAAAAACAAACAAATGTACGACCACTTGCCTCCTATCTAACAATCATCATCATCAGTATCATCGTCATGTCGCACAAGCAGCACGGATATCCATGACAATCTCTCGCCAACCTTCCCTGTCATTCATTGCGCCCGGGAGCTCCTCTGCGGAGCAACCAGCATCTTCGCATAGCTGGTCAATGTAGGTCCTTGCTGGGCGCCCCACACTTGCATGTCCATCTGTTAGCTTCCACAGGAGAACATCGCTTATGAGCTCGTCCTTGTTTCTACAACAGTGTCCTGCACGCCTAGTCCGTCTCACTCGGATAGTTTGTGAGATGGGGGGCAAGTGGCCATACAGCTCCCTTCTTGTAGGGTGCTGTTTCCACGACTTGTTCAAGACTGCACACAGCATTCTTGTGCAGCTCCCATCTAGCTTATTCTCAATACGCTTTGTTATGGTCCAAGTGGAGCAGCACTGATACAACCACAGCCTGGAAGAACTGTCGCTTTAGCTTGTCAGGGAGATCGGACCTCCATATGACTGATAATTTATTTGTGGCCAACCATGCCTTTCCTATCCGTGTATTAACATCGCTCTCTGTGGATGAGATATTACCACCTAGGTACGTGAATTGTTCTACTGGCTTTAAGAGGCTTGCCGTTGAGTGTGAAGATGTTTCCTTTCTTTTTGAAACTCATGAACTCTGTTTTACCGGAGTTCACATAGAGGCCGATATTCTTTGCTGCCTCCTCTAAGCTATATACCAGTGACTCAGCCTGTGCCGGTGTATCTGTAAGAAGTGCAAGCTCATCAGCGTGGTCTGCATCTGTGACTGTTTGTGCAGGATACCGCTTGCTTCTTACCTTTTTAGTGTGAAACCTTTTTCTTTTATGGTGTTCGGGGTACGTAGTCTAGGCATATTATAAATATATATGGTGCCAATGTATCTCCTTGTAGGACTCCAGCGGTGATGTCAAAGAAATCTGTGTCGCCATCAGGTGAGCTTACCATCGCTTTAGTGTCTTTGTATAGCATCATTATAGCTGAAATCGTTTCTTTGGGGAGACCATATGCTAATAGTATTTGTTCCATTTTTCCTCTATGTGTGGAATCAAATGCCTTAAAGAAATCTACGAATAGTAGCGTTGCCTCTATCCAAATAATTAGTATTATTGTACTTATCTTCATTGTTATCTGTACAAAGTTTCAGTCGATATGCCCTCCGGCCTTCTTCGGGCATTTCTTGTCATACTCGAGAACTTTCTCAGACTCGGGAACTTTCATTCCGGATTCAGAAATCTTCTATTCGATCTTGGGAACCTTATTGTCGTAATCGGGAGCCATCACGGACTTTGAACCTAACCCTTTATCCAGTCGACGGGGGTATCCTGTTCTCATTCCGCTAACCATAGCTGGGGTACAGGTGTTAAGTTGTGTTAATTATTATTCTATGTTACTGCCGCCCCTGACCAGGATTGAACCTGCACTCTAGAGATAATTGTTACTTAGAAGTGTCAACCTCCTTTATCCACTAGGCTGTGTCCAGTTGGACAATCCAGTGTGAATTTTTGTGAACTTATAAACCTAATGTCTTGTTTTGCCTAGAATATCTACCTATTCACTTATGTAGGATTTTTAAAAAATATAATCTAGCAATTGGTAATTTGCTTGAGGTAATTTGATTGAAGTGTGCAGTGTGTGTGATTTTGTCTGTCTCTTCACTACATCTATTGTGTATTCTATTAATTTCATTTGTGATGTAACTTGTCTTGGAACTGAGTGGAAGTGCTGATTTGAAGTGTACAAAGAGGTCCTTAGTGGTGTTTTTTTTTTTATAGAAGCAAGTGTAAATTTTGCCTGTAGGTGATATTTTTATTCTAAAATCTAGGAGTGCTAGGGAACCAATGTTATCTGGATGTTCTATTTGGAATTGGATGTGGTTATCTATAATATGGAATTTCTCGGCTATGTCATTGGCTTCTCCTTTGGATGATGTTAATATACATGGTGAAGAAAATGCATGATGGACAGGAGAAGAAAAAAGAGAAGAAAAATGCATAAAGGAGGAGAAGAAGAAAGAGAGGAAAAAAAGGAGAGGAAAAGGAAATAAGAAGAGAAATTATAACCACACAAATAAAAACATAAGCACGTCCATTTCTGAAAATAAACTCTGATGATGAAGTTCATGCTTCGAAATCGATAAGACAAAAATAACATATTTGTGTTTTTATTTTTCATACGCATTGTATTGGCCTTCAAAATATTAATATATTATAATATAATCTAGCCTTTTTAATTATAGGTTCTCATATTGTGTTCATTTCTATGCTCGGTCTACTTAGATAAATCCGAGAAACATCTAAATAAGATGAACTAGACATACTGGACGCTGCTAGAGAAGTAAGGACGAACTCATAAAAGACGTTCTCGTGTGGACACATAAATGCCAAAAACACCTATATAAAAAAAATGTGCACATGGAGTCAACGACACTTGGTTACTGGCAGTTTCTTGCTTATGTGATTGTTCAAACCACGTATTGGTTTGAATAATCACATAGGTGAGAAACTGTCAGTAACCAAGCGTCGCTGACATCACATCCACGCTACACTAACTTAGATACTAGACACTGCTGGAGGAGCAAGAGGCATTCTCCTGTCGACAGCTACACATAGATACACCAGTGTAGGCCGACCAGCAAAGCCTACATGAATCAGCTCAATGCAGAAGACCTATCAGAGGCAATGACCGATGTAGAGAAAGGGGGGGGCGAAAGAGAGAGAGTGAAAGAGAGAGAGAGAGAGAGAGAGAGAGAGTCATGGGATCCGTACTGTCAGATTCACGTACCTAGGTGGTAATATCTCATCCACAGAGAGCGATGTTAATACATGAATAGCAAAGGCATGGTCGGCCACAAACAAATTTGGTACTGTGAAAACGTCAGTATGCAACACTTATGCATCTCTCTATCTACCTATGCCTATCCAGTATGTAACAATAGAAATATAGCCTCACCACCAGATACGATTTTGTACCATATTCAGAACAATGTCTATTTAGATTGCAT
The DNA here is from genome assembly GCA_023376005.1 of Doryteuthis pealeii. Lineage (NCBI taxonomy): Eukaryota > Metazoa > Mollusca > Cephalopoda > Myopsida > Loliginidae > Doryteuthis > Doryteuthis pealeii. The sequence goes on from CM042180.1 coordinate 2,380,425, forward strand.
ATTTTAATTACCAAATGCACACGCACGTTCTGTTTGCTAGAAGAAGATGTTTAAGTAAATAAAAGTTTAAAGAAATAACATGGTGTTGTTGCTTGATGAATGTCTTGGCAAAAAGACTGACCAAGAAGAAGGAATGCATCAAAGACGAACAGCCAACAAGAATTTAGAAATGGAATTCAACATGGAGAGAAAGAATAGAAACGACCAGAGATCACCAAATGGCCAAAGAAGTAAGTAATGCAAAATGCATATGCATCTCTCTATCTACCTATGCCTATCCCCTCCTCTCCAGTATGTAACAATAGAAATATAGCCTCACCACCAGATACGATTTTGTACCATACTCAGAACAATGTCTATTTAGATTGCATATTCAAGCAATAAAAGTTTAAAGAAATAATATGGTTTTGTTGGTTGATGAATGTCTTAGCAAAAGACTGACCAAGAAGAAGGAATGCATCAAAGACGAACAGCGAACAAGAATTTAGAAATAGAATTCAACATGGAGAGAAAGAATAGAAACGACTAGAGATCACCAAATAGCCAATGAAGTAAGTAATGCAAAATGCATATGCATCTCTCTATCTACCTATGCCTATCTCTCCCCTCTCCAGTATGTAACAATAGAAATATAGCCTCACCACCAGATACGATTTTGTACCATACTCAGAACAATGTCTATTTAGATGTCATATTTAAGTAATAAAAGTTTAAAGAAATAATATGGTGTTGTTGCTTGATGAATGTCTTGGCAAAAAGACTGACCAAGAAGAAGGAATGCATCAAAGACGAACAGCCAACAATAATTTAGAAATAGAATTCAACATAATCGAGAGAATAGAAACGACCAGAGATCACCAAATGGCCAAAGAAGTAAGTAATGCAAAATGCATATGCATCTCTCTATCTACCTATGCCTATCTCTCCCCTCTCTCCAGTATGTAACAATAGAAATATAGCCTCACCACCAGTTCCATACTCAGAACAATGTCTATTTAGACTGCATATTTTAATTACCATTATTCAAGAATAAATAGAATATTCTATTAATATTGTTTTTAAAAAAAGCATTAGCTAATCTATTGTTTTACGGATAACACTCTTGGCTTAAACGACGTGCCAAGAAATACGCGATTCGGCCTATTTTGAATAATTCACCAAGAAAACAGAAATATAAAATAAAGAATGAAATAATGGCGGAAGAAAAACCGGAAAATTTGATTCCATCCATATCCCTAAGATTAATGTTTAGGCAGCCAACGGGGCTGGAATGATATCCTCCCTATAAAGTCAGCACAAAGAAATTAATACTGCAATGGAACAGGAGCGCTAAACGGGTAGCCGTCGTTCCATGTAAGCAGACGAGAGAAAAAAAACCCAAAAAGACAGACGACATTTTCATCGGCAGCCATCTTAGAAAATATGACAGCCTCATTTAATATATTATTAAATAAATATGGCGACGGAGTGGTACACATTTTCTACGCGTAATACTAGTTTATCTGACAACTTTTTCTTTATTTTTATTTTATTTTATTTATTTATTTATTTTTTGTGGGAAGGGATATAAATCGTTCGACGCAAGGAACTTAATGGTTTCATTACTGAATAGATATAAATTTTGCTCCGAACATGTAATTCAGGTTTGCACTCTATTTGGTAAAATATCAAATCTTAAATATTCCGACTGGCGAGTTTTTACTGTAAATACCAAATATGATAAATCATATATTCACAATCGTCACGAGTAAATTGATCGTTAAAACTCGACTCCACTGTGCATACATCGTTGAAATTTCTATGTTTAATATCAATACTACTCTCCTAAAGTTAGGCGTCCGATTGGCGGGTTGGTTGGTATTTACGGCATGTCAATCCTTGTTGGGTTATTTTATGCCAAAGACGTTTTGTTTTATTCATTCTTGGCTGGTTGGTTGGTTTTTATGGCATGTCAACCCTTGTTGGTTATTTTGCCAAAGACATTTTGTTTTATTCATTCTTGGCTGGTTGTTGGTTTTATGGTATGTCAACCCTTGTTGGGTTATTTTATGCCAAAGACATTTTGTTTTATCATTCTTTGGTTGGTTGGTTGGTTATGGTATGTCAACTTGTTGGTCATTTTATGTCAAATACGTTTTTTTATTATTCATTCTTGGTTGGTTGGTTGGATTTTATGGTATGTCAATCCATGTTGGGTTATTTTATGCCAAAGACATTTTGTTTTATTCATTCTTGGTTGGGTGGTTGGATTTTATGGCATGTCAACCCTTGTTGGGTTATTTTATACCAAAGACGTTTTGTTTTATTCATTTTTGGTTGGTTGGTTGGATTTATGGCATGTCAACCCTTGTTGGTTATTTTAGTTTTATTCATTCAACATTTTATACCAAAGACGTTTGTTTTATTCATTTTTGGTTGGTTGGTTGGTTGGATTTTATGGCATGTCAACCCTTGTTGGGTTATTTTATGCCAAATACATTTTTTATTCATTCTTGGTTGGTTGATTGGATTTTACGGTATGTCAACCCTTGTTGGGTTATTTTATGCCGAAGACGTTTTATTTTATTCATTCTTGGTTGGTTGGTTGGATTTTATGGTATGTCAACCCTTGTTGGGTTATTTTATGACGAAGACATTTTGTTTTATTCATTCTTGGTTGGTTGGTTGGATTTTATGGCATGTCAACCATTGTTGGGTTATTTTATGTCAAAGACGTTTTGTTTTATTCATTCTTGGTTGGTTGGTTGGATTTTACGGCATTTCAACCCTTGTTGGGTTATTTTATACCAAAGACATTTTGTTTTATTCATTCTTGGCTGGTTGGTTGGTTGGGTTTTACGGTATGTCAACCGTTGTCGGGTTATTTTATGCCAAAGACATTTTGTTTTATTCATTCTTGTTGGTTGGTTGGATTTTATGGCATGTCAACCCTTGTTGGGTTATTTCATGTCAAAGACATTTTGTTTTATTCATTCTTAGTTGGTTCATTGGTTGGATTTTACGGTATGTCAACCCTTGTTGGGTTATTTTATGCTACAGACGTTTTGTTTTATTCCTTCTTGATAAGTATTCAATTTTTTTAACTCAGTTCTTTTAAAGATATTTTTTCTGAATATTGTCATAAATGGGACCCCAACAGGTACTACCCTTCCGGGTCAGAGTGGACCTGGGAGTAATGCTAATGAAGGGGCATTTCAAATTTTATCTTTGAGCTACCAATTTTTAAAATTGGCGAACTTTTAGTCGATTTTTAGCTCTCCAAATTTGATTGGGTTCGCAAAAAAATGGATCTATTTTTGTGTGTAAAATGAGTTCTAGAGCTTCCCTAATACTAAAAATTGGTTTATAAAAGCAAAACTTCAATTACCCGCATTTCAAACCATCTTGGGTTATTTTATGCCGAAGATGATTTTCCATTTTCCTGAAATTTTGTTCAGGCTTGGACTATGCAGCGCCAAATTGAATTTTTCTCTCTATAAAAACATCAGAAATCATTAATAACTTAAAAGTGGTTAAGTTTAAGACTTTTTCGATAGCATTTTTAGATTCTTTGAGCCAAGAAGCTTCTTAAAAACCATATTTAGGAATAGGGAAGCTCACGAACTCATTTTATAGACAAAAGGGTAACCCTCCACTAATTTAGAAAGCTAAAAATCGACATAACTCGGCCAATTTTTGGAATTGGAAGCTCCAATTTTTGGGATTATCTAACTTTAACATAATTTACAACTGGAAAAAAATTCAGAAAAGTTGAAGGGGTTGGGTGATAATTGACCTCTCTCTCTCTCTCTCTCTCTCTCTCTCTCTCTCTCTCTCTCTCTCTCTCTCTCTCTCTCACACACACACACACACACATATACACACACTTACAAAACACACTCACAGCACATACGAACAAACATAATCTTATTAACGCATATACCGACCACAAAAAAACACACTTACACACACACACACACACATACATATATATATACAAGGTGTGTCAAAAAATATCGAGATTGAAGCTGTATTTACCAAGATAAAAATGAACAATAAATGTAACGTTAATTTTTTTTTTCAGAATAAAAGGTGTGTCAAGAAGTACAGCTTTTAAAGCTGTATTTACCGAGATAGAAATGAAGAATAAATGGAACGTTAATTTTTCAGAACGCAAGGTGTGTCAAAATCTACCGAAAATCTCGATACTTTTTTGACACATCTTGTATATATTAGAAGTTAATCTCTTCAATGATTTCAATCTTTATTTCCCTATGCTTTGATAAAGATGGAACGTATCACCCCTGATGATGGCACTTCCAAGTGCCGAAAGTACTCGGGATATGAACTTCGGTGGACTAATCCACGAATTCCATCCAATATTTTTTAAAAAGTTGGCCAGAAAACTTGAAAAGATCACCAATAAAATTATTAAAGCGGAGATGTGTCCTTTGTTTAATTCAACATGTGTAAATACACACATACACACACACACACACACACACACATACATATATATATATAATATATATATATATATATATATATATATATATGAAATATTTATTGTTTAAACACAATAGAACCCGTTTTGTGGCATTGGATCTAGATCACCAATAAAATCGTTAAACAGCCTTTTGTTTAATTCCACATGTATAAATGAAGGAATGCTGCCCAAATACACATATTTCAAGTATATATGTATATATATGTGTATATGTATATATATATATATATATATATATATATATATATATATATATATATTTATATATATACACTCATATATATATATATATATACATATATAAATAATTGGTAATTTGCTTGAAGCATTGTTAAGTATGTTATAATATATTAATAATTTGAAGGAAATTACAATGCGTATAAAAAATAAAAACAGAAAGATGTTATTTTTGTCTTATCGATTTCAAAGTATATAAACTTCATCTTCAGAGGTGAATATCAGAAAATTTTCTGATATTCACCTCTGAAAATAAAGTTTCTACTTTGAAATCGATAAGACAAAAATAACATCTTTCTGTTTTTATTTTCCATACGCATTGTAATTTCCTTTAACTCATTAATATATTATAATATATATATATATATATATATATATATATATATATATATATGTGTGTGTATATATATACATACACATATATGTATAACATGTACATACACATATATGTATATGTTTGTATATATATATATATGTATATTCATATATGTATATATATATATATATATATATATATATATATATATATATATATATATATATATATATTTATGAATCATTTTTCTCTAGTGAAACTGCTCTCTCTTTTCCAGTACAAATCACTGACCGAGCATTCCCCGCGAATTCCCCCCCCCACCGACACCACCAAATATCAACCCCAAAATCATCTGAAGATTTCTGCTTGATAATCAACATCCGGGTGTGAACATTACAAACAGATGTTGTTTTTACCCACAGTACAATGCGCACGTCTTTTACACCTGATAACGAGGCTGAAATTAGAAGACGCCAAAAAACAAAAACAAAAACAAACAAAAAAAGCCCGCGAAATGTTAAAAAATTGTCTAATCGACTCATGCGCTTCGCCACTTCGGATGTGATAAAAATTGCATGTCTTTCTTTCTTTTTAGTCGTTCTTTCCTTTTGCTTGTACTTTTTCTTTTTTCTTTTCTTTTTTGTTCATTACATTTCACTGGTTTGGAAGGACGTTGGGTACGTGGCCGCATAAGACTCTGGGGTCATGTCTGTGCGAATTAAAACTTTTTATTTTTATTCTTCCTGCATTCAATTAAGCTTACGTGCTCGTCTGGTACGCAGATAGAGAAATAGAGATATAGTGAGCAACAAAAACATATATATATATATATATATATATAATATGTGGTGTGTGTGTGTGTGTGTGTGTGTGTGTGTGGTGTGGTTTTATGTGTGTGTGTGTATGAGTGTGTATCTGTATATATACATATATATGTTTATTTATTGATGTATCTCTCTCTATCTCTCTCCCATCCTTCATTATATAATATATATATATAATATATATAAGAGAGAGAGAGAGAGAGAGAGAGAGAGAGAGAGAGAGGGAGAGATAGATAAAGAGAGAGATAGTTGAATATATATATATATATATATATATATATATAATGTTGTTCTGGTTCCAACGGGAGAAAATTTAATATTTTATAAAAAAGAAGGTCCGCAAAATGTATTATGTTCTCAGAAAAAAATCTTTTTATCTTACATACGCGACACGTGTTTCTGATCTGTTGTCTTCTTCAGGCATTGAGTTATTATTTTGGCAGAATATGTCCGATATTTGATAGGTTGTGTGTGTTTCTGCAACTTTTTTTTATTATATATATATATATATATATATATATATATATATATATATATATATATATATTTGTGTGTGTGTGTGTGTGTGTGTGTGTGTGTGTGAAGAAAAAGTGGAAGTGAATCCGACAGTATGTAATATTATAAAATAAATTGAAAAACCCAAGTTCATAAACGAGTAATGTTTATTTCAACTACGCTGCAGTGTTTCGGCCTGTTTCAATAGATCTTTCTTCAAGGTTTTCGTTAGTTTGAAGAAAAATAAATGTATCACAGAAAATAAGAAATCTGTGAGACTCTTTTGTTTTATGGTCGGTCACAATGATATATTTATTTTTCCTCAAACTAATGAAAACCCTGATGAAGATTTCTTGAAATAGATCGAAACACTGCAGCGTAGTCGAAATAAACATTACTCGTTTATGAACTTGTGTTTTTCAATTTTTCATAATATTACATATATATGCATGAGGAAAAGGGGGTTGAAATGAATCCGACAGAATGAGGTAAAATAAGGAATGAAAGAACATTACTCAGACAAAATTGTGTAGTATATTTCGCTGGAGTATTGAACTCGGCGTCTTCTGCTTTTATTGAATTATTGGGACCATACAAGTCTGAGTTTTGTTCTTTCATTCCTTATTTTACCTCATATATATGTATATATATATATAATTTATAATTAATGTTTATAACTTAGTGGACACGACGATACGAATTCGAATCCTGGACGAGACTGTTTGCATTTCACATGGCACCAATACCCTTGGGAAAAGTATGAATCCAACTATCCCCCTCCTACCAAGGGTAAATAGTAGGGCAGACTGGACTCTTTAACTTTGATTAGGCAACCAGTCTATGAAAAGGAAAACTTTGAATTCAAAATGTGTTAAACTCTGCTTAGGCAATTGACATATGTCGCATCATGCTCGTGGGGAAGGTTGGTATATATATATATTAATATATATATTATATATATATATATAAGTGTATTTTGGCAGCATTTTTTCTTTTAAACATGTTGTGTTAAACTGTACAGCACATTCTTGTCGGACGAGTTTTCTTCGATCCTTTCTAATTTTCTGGCATCTTTTGGTGTCAGGGTGGAACGGATGTAACAGTCCACCAAAGGTTTCATTACGAGCGCTTTCGGCAATACAGTTTGCCATCATCAGGTAGGATGTATATATTCCCGCCATATTTTTGACAATATATACATTGGAAAATAATGTAACAACTTTCGTCCTCTTCTTTGCAAAATCAAGGTTTTTTGTTTTGAACTTCATTCAACTTTTATCTCCGACCACAACAACACGGAGTAACTGGCTCTGATGATGATTTTTTGTAAAATCGAAATATTGATCAGTATCAGCTATGTATATTTTTATAAATTGTTTTCTCTTTAACAGCATTGGTGTGTTGTTTTCATTCCATCTTGCTCATACTCATACTGTCGGATTCATTCCTTTCTTTTAACTATATATATATATATATATATATATATATATATATATATATATATATATATATATATAAGGGCGGATATATATATATATAATATATATATATATATATATATATATATATATATATATATGATTTATTGTTTATTAATCATTTCGTATGAAGAAAGACTTAGGAACATTGACTTACCAAGTTTGGTTTATCGACGTACAAGAGGGGATATGATTGAAGTCTATAAATATACACATGGATTTTATTCAACGAACTTTGACCTATTAAACATTGCTCAAAATATCAATACCAGGGGTCATAAATTAAAACTCTTAAAAAAATGTTATAAAACAAATGTAAGACAAAATTATTTTAGTAACAGAGTGGTGAATACATGGAATAAACTACCATCATCAATAGTGAATGCCCCATCTCTAAACTCCTTTAAGGCAATGTTAGATAATCTGTGGAAAGATTATAAATATTCTGTGGAATTAAGATGAATGTTTATAAGGAACAGCTGACAGGTCTCAGACCTAATATACTAGCTGAAAAAGATATTATTATTATTATTATTATTATTATTATTATTATTAGTTTTTCACACCAACAATAGCTGATGGTATTTCCCTGGAGTCTGAGTGACAACTCTCCCCAGGTCTCCAGGACTCTTCTGAGTATTCTAGCTGATTTCAGCAGTGCAGTATTCTGGATGGTCTCAATTCTTCCTCTGATTTCCAGATTTTCCAGGCTTTTTTCCAAGCTTTTTGGGACCGTTCCAAGTGCACGAATTACAATTGGTATCACTTTGACCTTCATATTCTATAGCTTTTTCAGTTCTCTGGCAAGGTCCAGATAGTTGTCCATCTTTTAACCTTCTTCTTCATCATCATCATCATCATCATCATCATCATCTTCTTCATCTTCTTCTTCTTCTTCATTATCATCTTCTTCTTCTTTATCTTCTTCTTCTTCATCATCATCTTCATCATCATCATCTTCTTCTTCATCATCATCATCATCATCATCTTCATCTTCATCTTCTTCATTATCATCATCTTCTTCTTCTTCTTCTTCTTCTTCTTTTTCTCTTCTTCTTCTTCTTCTTCTTCATCTTCTTCTTCTTCTTCTTCTTCTTCTTCATCATCATCTTCTTCATCTTCTTCTTCTTCATCTTCTTCTTCATCATCATCATCTTCTTCATCTTCTTCTTCTTCTTCTTATCATCATCTCATCATCATCATCATCTTCTTCATCTTCTTCTTCTCTTCTTCTTCTTCTTATCTTCTTCTTCTCTTCTCTCTCTTCTTCTTCTTCATCATCATCATCATCTTCTTCTTCTTCTTCATCATCAATCATCATCACATCATCTTCTTCATCATCTTCTTTTTCTTCTTCTTGCACTAATTACTTTAATCTGCTTTGAAATTTAAATTTTTTTTTTAAATTCAGATAAGATCATTTGGAATACCTGAAAAAAAAAAAAAAGAAAAGAACGAAAAACACAACAAAAAAAGCAACAAAAAAACAAAAACAAAAAGCAAAAAAAAAAAAAGAAATCCTTGTGTTTTTGCCGCCAGTGAAGATGTCTTTCCCTAACGTCTCGAAAATTTGTGTAAGTAAATAAAAGTGACATCTTTTTGGGAAGGGCGTAATTCTAATAAATAAAATTAAAATAAAAAAAATAAAAAATCTTTAAAAAAAATAAGACTTTTAAAAAAAGAAGGGCTGCCTTGGATCGTTCTCATGGTTACGAATCCCAACCCCTCACCTTTTTTACCAAAATCTCCAAAAAACAGATTTTCTTTCTTTCTTTCTTTCTTTTTCTTTTTTTTAAACTCTGGAGCCATTGAAGCGTGTGTTAACGTTACCAAGTGATTCTTTGACGAACGATACGATAATAAAACAAGGATGAATATTTTTCTCCTTCCGGTCCGGTTGGCCGCCATCTTGCTTTTATTCGCGCGAATATTTTGGATGGATTTACTGAACTTGAAATGTTCGGATTTTGGGCTCTGAGCCAGACACTGCGAGAAAGACAGCTGAACCAACTGAACACACACATACACACACATGCACGCATACAAACACACACACACACACACACACACACACATACACAAACATATATGCACACACATGGAAGCGTGTAGTGTAATGGTTAAAGTCATGGGAAATGGACTCGTCGCCCCGAGTTCAAATCCTGGACGTGGTATTTACATTTCACTTAGCGCTAATACCCTTGGGAAAGGTATGCATCCAACTCTCCTTTTAGCTATAGATAAATAGTAGGGCAGACTGAGCTCTTTTAACCTTGGTTAGGCAACCGGTCTAGGAGAAGGAAAACTCTGAATTCAAACCTGTTGAACTCCGCTTAAGAAATTGACCTAGTGTCGCATCCTGCTCGTGTGGAGGGGTTGGTAAATGTATATATGCACACACTTACATGCATACATACACACACCTACATGCGCACACACAAGCACACACGCACGTATATACTCACATACGTGCACACATATACACACACATCCGTGTGCGCAAACACACACACACATACGCACACCTACATGCACACACATGCACATACACATACATACATGCATACACACACATATACACATACATACATGCACGCTGACACACATACATATATATGTGTGTGTATGTATTTGTGTATATGTGGATAGTGTGCGTATGTGTGTATATTTATATTTATAAGCCTACTGTATCCGAGTGTTTTGTTATATATATATATATATATATATATATATTATATATATATATATATATATATTATATATGGGTGTCCGTGTGTGTGTGCGTGTTTTTGTCTCTCTCTCTCTCTTCTCTCTATATATATATATATATATATATATATATATATATATATAGTGGACTAAACGCGGACGGAGGGCGCAGCTTCTATCTGACCAACATGCCCTACACACACACGCATTCGGGGGAATAAACTTGTGTACACACAGAAATGTTTCCGTGTTGTTGCATGATAATTACAGAGCAAGATGGAACCCAGAGAGAGAGAGAGAGAGAGAGAGAGAGGGGGGGAGAGAGAGAGAGAGAGAGAGACCGGCTGGAAAGAGAATCCTGATACGAAGAAGAGACACCCGATGAAAAGAGAAGAAGACTTCCGATAAAAGCGGATATTAGAAGATATTACTTTTTAGGTGGATTTTCATGCGGAAACGACATTTTCAAGAAAAACAAACCTTTATAAAAATGCATTGGACAATGATTTTTACTATTAAAATGCATTAGAAATGATTTTTACTATTAAAATGCATTAGAAATGATTTTTACTATTAAAATGCATTGGAAATGATTTTTACTATAAAAATGCATTGAACAATGATTCTTACTATGAAAATGCATTGGACAATGATTTTTACTATAAAAATGCATTGGACAATGATTTTAACTATAAAATGCATTGGACAATGATTTTTACTATGAAAATGCATTGGACAATGATTTTACTATAAAATGCATTGGACAATGATTTTTACTATGAAAATGCATTGGACAATGATTTTTACTATTAAAATGCATTGAACAATGATTTTTACTATAAAAATGCATTAGAAATGATTTTTACTATTAAAATGCATTGGACAATGATTTTTACTATAAAATGCATTGGACAATGATTTTTACTAAAAATGCATTAGAAATGATTTTTACTATTAAAATGCATTGAACAATGATTTTTACTATAAAAATGCATTAGAAATGATTTTTACTATTAAAATGCATTGGACAATGATTTTTACTATAAAAATGCATTGGACAATGATTTTTACTATGAAAATGCATTGAAAATGATTTTTACTATTAAAATGCATTGGACAATGATTTTTACTAAGAAAATGCATTGGACAATGATTTTTACTATAAAAATGCATTAGACAATGATTTTGTCTATAAAATGCATAGGAAATGAGTTTTTCTGTAAAATGCATTGGAAACGATTTTTACTATACAATTACTTTTACAAGTCGTCAAGTTTTAAAGTTTCATTCAAAACCAATCCTGTGGCATTCATATGCCTATCAGTCTTGAAATATTAAACAGTGAAATAAAAATCATTTGGTTAATGCTGGAGGCCCAAACCAAATTATTTCAATTATAAAAACAATTATAACTTCAAGTAACTATTCTTTATACAATTATTTTACAGCTATATGACATCAATTATTCCCATTGAATTCTAATCACTTTTAAACATATCTATTTTACCAACCTTTCCGTACGAGCAGGATGCGACACAAGGTCAATTTCTTAAGCGGGGTTTAACAGGTTTGAATTCAGAGTTTTCCTTCTCCTAGACCGGTTGCCTAACCAAGGTTACAGAGCCCAGTCTGCGCTACTATTTACCCATAGCTGGAGGGAGAGTAGGATCCATACCTTTTCCAAGAGTATTAGCGCTAAGTGAAATGCAATTACCACATCCAGGGTTTGAACTCGGGTTGACGAGTCCATTTCCCATGACTATTTATTCCATATAGATATTTACCAACCCCTCCACAAGAGCAGGATGTGACACGAGGTCAATTTCTTAAGCAAAGTTTGAATTTCAAAGTTTCCCTTCTCCTAGACTGGTTGCCTAACCAAGTTTAAAGAGCCCTGTGTTACATAATCTATGCATAGATTATTGTCAACCCCTGTATTTCTGAAGGGAGGGCCCCTTTTCATATCACAGGCGGGACTTTCAATGGAATATTACAGAAAGCCCGCGAAATACGTGAAGTCACGTGGGACCGAATTAACCCTCAGGCAGAAAGCATGTCTGCCTTAGCTGGGATCAAATGCACACGCGGGTTGTGTTAGTTAGAAGAAGTTTAGGCAATACAAGTTTAAAGAAATAATATGGGGTTGTTGGTTGATGCATGTCTTGGCAAAAAGACTGACCAAGTAGAAGGAATGCATCAAAGACGAACAGCCAACAAGAATCTAGAAATAGAATTCAACATGGAGAAAGAATAGAAACGACTAGAGATCACCAATGGCCAAAGAAGTAAGTAATGCAAGTTATGCACCTCTCTGTCTACCTGTCTATCTCTCTCCCCCTCTCTCCAGTAAAAGAACACTTGTGTATATACCCATCATGGGTATATGTGTATCAGTATGCAACAACTGTCTGTCCTAGTATTTACCTATATCTGCAGGGATAGTTGGATTCCTACCTTTCCCACAGGTATTAGCGCTATGTGAAATACAAACAGCCTCGTTCAGGATTTGAACTCGTTTCGTTGTGTTCATTTCTCACGACATTAACCATTGCACCACCACGTGCTATTTATCCTATATATGAGACCTGGACAGGTTCTACCACTTCGGTTTAGGGTGGATCTGGGAGTAATTGCAATGAATTAGTACTCCATACTCCCCGGATATCCAGAACAGGAGTCTCGCCTTCAGATGCAGTTTAGTGTCATAGCCGGAGCTCTCCATTGAGTAGCGCAGTCTTACCCTTAATCAGGGGATGTAGTCAACGTATTCTAAGCTCTACTTACTGGGTGATCAACATTACAGGCGTGACTCGTTGTTGTGTTCCAGAAAACCTTGCCCATGCGTGCACCCTGGAGAGGAAGCAGAGATATAAGGTTTTGCAACACTAACGAATTCCACGACTTGTAAATAAACCTACAATTTTGAAAAGTTTACTCCGAAAAGTGGTACAATCGTGACATGTTCGTTCACAATATGACATCCTTGAAAACGTGACAAGAAGTCAGTATTTTGTAGATAGATAGATAGATAGATAGATAGATAGATTTCAACAGACTGAGATAGATAGATAGATAGATTTGACTGATATAGATAGACAGACAGGCAGACAGACACACAGATAGATTTGAGTATACTGAGATAGATATATGGATTAGATAGATTGATAAGAACAGACTGTCAGAGATAGATAGATGGACTTTAGCAGAATGACGTTGATAGATAGATAGATAGATAGATAGATAGATAGATAGATTTTAGAAGATTAATATAGATAGATAGAATTGAGCAGACTGTGAAAGATGGATAGATAGATAGATAG
>CM042180.1:2396789-2406789 GCA_023376005.1 Doryteuthis pealeii
TTTTTCTCAGATATCTTTTTTCTTCTTCTTCTTCTTCTTCTTCTTCTTCTTCTTCTTCTTCTTCTTCTTCTTCTTCACTTTTTTCTTTTTTTCTCCTCTTCTTGTTATTGTTTTTGTTCTTATTGTTCTTCTTCTTTTCGGATTCCTTTCTTTATTATTTTTCTTCTTGCTTCTTTTCTATTTAAATTTCTTTCTTTCTTTCTTTCTTTCTTTCTTTCTTTCTTTCATTTCTTGCTTCTTGATTTTTTTTATATCATTTCTTCTTACTTTTCCTTTTTAAATTCTTTTTAAATACTTTTTTTTCTTGTTCTTGTTCTTCTCATTCTTTATCTTCTCTTTCATTTTTTTTTCTTCTTTTCTTTCTTTGCTACTATTTTTCTTATTACTTCACCTTTTTTTTTTGTTTTCTCATTCATTTCTTTTCTCATCTTGTTTTGCTGGGTATAATCGACGGGGATAAGAAATGACTCCGGTAGATAGATACATACATAGATATGAATATAGTGAGATAGATAGACAGACACACACACATACATGATATAATGAGATGGATAGACACAGACACACTGATATATATATATATATATATATATATATATATATATATATATTATATATATATATATATATATATATATATTTAGTAATGAAGAAAAACTCTAAACTTGCTTCATTACAATAATTTATTTCAACCGTATTAATACGGCATCTTCAGGTAATCACAAGAACATGACTCTTACTGAGAATTTCCCAAAGAGTCATGTTCTTGTGATTACCTGAAGATGCCGTATTAATACGGTTGAAATAATTATTGTAATGAAGCAAGTTTAGAGTTTTTCTTCATTTACTAATATCTTGCTCTGTCCTTTTACTCACTGGTATTAGGTACATTGAGCTCTCCTTATGGTCTACCTGCATCAGCTTGGTTAAACCACACATGGAAAGACCCTAACTACGGAAAAAACTATATATATATATATATATATATATATATATATATATATATATATATATAATATATATGAGGCCTAATAGGCCGAAATGTACATACATAGATTGATTTTTTCGATTTGTTTAGCCTTACATTTAAATAGTTAAATCCCGCCTAATTAATTATTAATGAATTAACTTTCAAAAATTATGTTCGACTTCAATTAAGCACATATTCTCCCAAATATATATATATATTATATATATAATATATATATTATATGTGTGTGTGTGTGTGTGTGTGTGTGTGTGTAAAATGAAAATGGAAGTGAATCCGACGGTATGTTGAAAAGAGAAAGAAAGGAAAGAAAATATCGAATGGATAAAATACGATTATTTTAATTAATTTAACTTACACGTATGACGTCATTGTAACTGTTTTCTCCATCGCGTTTGAACACTTTCTTCATGTGATTCAAAAAAGTTATTTTTTCGAACATTTCGAAAATTCTCCGCGTTCCAACGAATTTCATTTTAAAAAATAAGGATTTACTCTGAGAAAGGTCGATGTTTCTTTGTTGTGCTGAACATTTCTATATTTTTTCTATTATTATTATTATTATTATTATTATTATTATTATTATTATTATTATTATTTTATTTCATTTTGTTATTTAAAAATAATAATAGATAGAATAATGTACACATGGATAAACTCCTGACCGAAACACGTGTAAGTTAAATCAATTAAAATAATCCATTTTATTTTATCCATTCAATACTTTCTTTCCTTTCTTTCTCTTTTCAACATACTGTCGGATTCACTTCCATTTTCAATTACACACACACATACATATATATATATATATATATATATATATATATATAGAGAGAGAGAGAGAGAGAGAGACAGAGACAGAGACAGAGAGAGAGAGAGATCAGTGTGTCTGTGAATATCCATTGAAAACGTAGGCGGAAATACCGTTCTTCAAAGCCCTAGCACCTATAAGATTGTCCTAACAGTATTTCCCTTATATCAAACCCCCTTTTTATCATATGGGTGCTAGAAAGCGGTGACTGAGGTTCTTAACATCCTGCGCATGGCGTTAAACTTTATCTGATGGTGAAATTCCAATTTTGGAGCTCTGAGAAATATAGAAGTACCCCTTCATTACCATTATTTCCAGGTCCACTCTGACCCGGAGTGGTAATATCTGTTAGGGTCCCATCTATGGGTTGAATAGAGAAAAAAAAATTTTTTTAAGTGCTTAAAATTTGAGTTGTAAAAGAATCGAGTACTCATCAAGAATGAATAAAACAAAACGTTTTCGGCATAAAATAACCCAACAAGGTTTGACATGCCGTTAAATCCAACCAACCAACAAACCAAATTTCTGATGGGGGCCTCACAAAGAACACCGACAACGAATCCGTCCTTAAGCATCACGAGTAAGCCTAAGAGTAGTATGTTGCATGTCATGGGTTGCTCAGCCATCAGCATCACGGATCGCATCCCACGACCAACAAGTTATCGCATTGGGGGTGGGGGGTACCACTATGCAGAGGTCCAGTCCGAGTATTCTACAGCCCTAACCGACAAGGAATCCGTCCTTAAGCATCACAAGTCGCCACCCACGATCAACAGGTGGCCACATTGAGGGCTTTTTACCACTATGCAGAGGTGCATTCCGTGTGTTCTACATCCCTAACCGATTAGGAATACGTCCTTGAGCATCAGGGCTTGCCACCCACGACCAAAAGGTACCACTAAGCAAAGGCGCAGTCTTTGTATTCTACATTCCTAATCAACAAGGAATCCGTCCTTAACCATCACGGATTGCCTCTAACAACCAACAGGTGGTCCCATTGGGGTGTACCACTACGCAGAGGTGCAGTTCGTGTATTCTGCAGGCCTAACCGACAAGGATTCCGTCTTTAAGCATCAGTAGTCTCCACCCATGACCAATAGGTAACCCAATTGGGGGAAGGGGGTTACCACTATTCAGAGGTGCAGTTCCGTGTATTCAACAGCCCTCACCGACCAGAAATCCGTTCTTAAGCATCACGGGTGGCCACACATGACCAACAGGTAGCCCCATAGGGGTACCACTAAGCAGAGGCGCAGTCCTTGTATTCTACATTCCTAATCGACAAGGAATCCGTCCTTAAGCATCACGGATTGCCACTAACAACCAACAGGTGGCCCCATTGGGGCGTACCACTATGCAAAGGTGCAGTTCGTGTATTCTGCAGGCCTAACCGACAAGGATTCCGTCTTTAACCATCATTTGTCTCCACCAATGACCAACAGGTAACCCCATTGGGGGAAGGGGGTTACCACTATTCAGAGGTGGCAGTTCGTGTATTCTGCAGGCCTAAACGACAAGGATTCCGTCTTTAAGCATCATGAGTCACCACCCATGACCAACAGGTAACCCCATTGGGGGGAGGGGGTTACCACTATTCAGAGGTGCAGTTCCGTGTATTCAACAGCCCTAACCGACCAGCAATCCGTCCTTAAGCACCATGGGT
Organism: Doryteuthis pealeii; assembly: GCA_023376005.1. Lineage (NCBI taxonomy): Eukaryota > Metazoa > Mollusca > Cephalopoda > Myopsida > Loliginidae > Doryteuthis > Doryteuthis pealeii. Next base: position 2,400,252 of record CM042180.1, read on the forward strand.
TGCCACCCACGACTAACAGGTAGCCCCATGGGGGGGGGGGTACCACTCTGCAGAGGGGCAGTCCTTGTATTCTACATCCAAACCGACAAGGAATCCGTCTTTAAGCATCACGGGTCGCCACCCACGATTAACAGGTGGCCAAATTTAAGTTTTTTTTACCACTATGCAGGGGTGCAGTCCATGTATTCTACAGTCCTAACCGACTAGGAATCCGTCCTTAAGCATCACTGGTTGCCACCTACGACCAACAGGTGGCCCCATTGGGGGGGGGGTTACCATTATACAGAAGTGCAGTCAATGGATTCAACAACCCTAACTGACAAGGCTGAAAACAAGGTAGAAATTGGGTGTTTATTTCCGAAGCCGAAGACAGGGTGCGGGGTGGGGGTGGGTATAAAATGGCGCGAAAAGGAACGTGTCGTCAGGGAGGGCAGTGGGTTGTAAGGGTTGTCGAAGAAGGTCATATCAAAAAGCGGGAAATGCGGAGAGTGTGAAGGGAGAGACCGGGGAAACGCTTGTTTGTAGATACAGGTGCGAATTTAAGTGACGGAGATGAGATTTCATTAGCGTCTTGGGGTCCCTAATATCCTTAACGCCACCCACCCCCGCCCATCGCCACAGATCTAAGAAGTGGGAGGAGAAAGATATATAAAGAGTGTGTCGAAATATTTCGGTTATTAAGATTAGCCCCCAACCCACCCCCCGCCCGGTGTCTTAAAAGCGTCATCTGTGGGATTTGTTATAGAGATTATCTCTTAGGCACAGATTACATTAGGGATGAGATTAGAAGAAGAAGAAGAAGAAGAAGAAGAAGAAGAAGAAGAAAAACATGTTCATAATAATAATAATAATAATAATAATAAGAAGAAGAGAAGAAGAAGAAGAAGAAGAAGAAGAAGAAGATGTTAATATAATAAATAATAATAATAATATAATAATAAAAGAAGAGAAGAAGAAGAAGAAGAAGAAGAAGAAGAAGAAGAAGAAGAAGAAGAAGAAGGATAGCAGGTTAAGAAGAAGAGAGAGAAAAAGAAAGAAAGAAAGAAAGGAAATAAGAAAGAAAATACATGACTAAGATTGTAAAGGGCTGCGTAAAAAAAGAAAGAAAAAGAAAGACTGAAAGAAGAAGAAGAAGAAGAACAACAACAACAACAACAACATATAAGGAAGAAAAAGAAAGAATGAAAGAGAGAGAGAGAGAGAGAGAGAGAGACATGAAAGAAAGAAAGAAAAAGAAGAAAGAAAGAAAGAAAGAAAGAAAAAAGAAAGAAAGAAGGAAAACAAATAAAGAAATACACGCAAATAGAAAGGGACTAAGTAAAAAAAAAGAAGAAGAAAGAAAACTGAAAGAAGAAGAAGAAGAAGAAGAAGAGAGAAAAAGAAAAGAAGAAGATGATGTGATGATGATGATGATGATGATGAAGATGAAGAAATAATAAGACGAAGAAGAAGAAGGAATAATAATAATAATAATAATAATAATAATAATAATAATAATAAGAAGAAGAAGAAGAAGAAGAAGAAGAAGAAGAAGAAGAAGAAGAAGAAGAAGAAAGAAGAACGCTTACCGAGATGTAAGTTAATGAAAAAAAAACAAAAAAAAAGATTTAGCAATAAATAAATAGATAAATCCAACATTTGTTTACTTTCCTTTTCCCCTTTTTCCCCTTTCTTTCTTTTTTTGTTCTTCTTATTCTTCTTCTTCTTTTTCTTCCTTCCTTTCCTTTTCTTTCTTTTCTTCCTTCCTTTCTTTAAATCACCTCCGAAAGGGTTGTCGTAAAAAAAAAAAAACCGCCTTTGGCAAAAAATGTCGTCTGCGTTTCAGCGCGCTGTCAGCCATTTTAACATTCCCGTTCACAAAGAATGGTGTGAATAATTGAAAATAACCATGAATAACTGATAATTGTTTGATAATTAGATTAGATCCATTTAAGTGGACAGCCGTGGCAGGGCACAAAAAAGTGAATATAATTGAAATTTAATGCCTGTCTCTTCAGATTTAAAAGCCTTTCGGACGAGAGCTGTCGACCGGTGACTGTCTAACGAAGTCCCGTAAACCGTTACAAAGAAACGTAGTTCGATCCCTTACACCAGCTTCGTTGAAATCCACAACCATTTTTTCGATAATGTGTTATCGAAAAATGAACTTTTATTTCATTGTTGATAAATTAAAACATACTTTATTATTACTAGCAATTATATGCACCCTCCGGGTGCAAGTATTTAAGTTTTGATATAATAAAATATCATATTAAATTAGAAAGGCTAATGAAACTGACGAAGAATGCAGATAAAAAGATCTGCAACAGAGGGGGTATAATCGAAAAATAGAACAACTTTGAAACTAACTATTCCATCATTTTCCATTACTCCCCTCTTTCATTGGTAAATTTTTCCTAATTTAACTATTTAGTTAAAATAGGAAGTAAAGGATAATATTACAGTTATTTCTTCTTGTAAATAAATTTCTTTTAAGATTTTATCCACGAGATTTTTGTTTATATTTCTTAGATAAACCAAACAATTAGAAATCAATAATACCAAGCACATATTTATTAAAATAAAATTTTAAATATCAATATGCAAATTAGCCTTCTCGTTCAAACTGTAAACAGCTATTTTGTTGTATATATAAATACAATTGCATGTTATTAGTACGGTAGATATGATCAACAGTATTAATAATGTAAAACAATTTTTATTAATAACTGAAGGTTTAAAAGAATGAAATCATGGAGAATTTGACGTAAATAATTAAGGGAATTGTGACTTGAGTAGTAATATAGTTTCGGTTACAGACAGAAAAACACACAATCTCCATTATAATAAGACTAGCAATTATATGCACCCTCCGGGCGCAAGTATTCAAGTTTTAATGAAATAAAATATTATGTTAACTTAGAAAGGGTAATGGAACTAAATAAGAATGCAGATAAAAAGATTTGAAACAGAGGGGGAACAACTAAAACTTGCTTTTTCTTCCCCCCTGTCTTTCATTGCTAAATTCTCATAATTTAACTATTTAGTTAAATTAGGAAGTAAAGAATAGAATTACTGTTAATATTGTTAATGGATTTATTGGAGAGATTTTTGCTCATATTCATTAAGATAAACCAAACAATTAGAAATCAATAATACTGAGCACATATTTATAAAATCAAATTTTAAATATCAATATGCAAATTAGCCTTCCCCTTCACACTGCAAACCACTTATTTTGTATATATAAATACAATCGCATGTTAATGATATGTAGACCTGGTCAACACCGGGGTCCAGTGGCTTCGGCCCTGGATTTTACAAGTTAATAGCGTCGATCCCAGGGGGCCATCCCGCCAGCAATACCTGCCCCTCGATTTAAAAGGGGCAGGGCTGGGTTTATTGCCCAGTGCCTGAGGCGCCCCCCTTGAGGGGGAATGCCGACGGGATCGACGCAATTTTTCACCTGCCACTCCATGAGTCTCGGCTTGTGGGTGGTCCCACGTTAATAGGGACTTTGTGCCTGACCCGTACAAGTGGGGTACGCGGTAAATATCATGTAGATATGGTCAACAGTATTAATAATGTAAAACAATTTTATTAATAATTGAGGTTTGAATAAAAATAAAATCATGGAGAATGATGTAAATAACTATGTGAATTGTGACTCGATTAGTAATATAGTTTCGGTTACAGACAGAAAACACACATCTCCATTATAATAAGATTACAATTTGTTATTATATCAAAATTAAATTTACAAAATAAAAAAACACCCTCCGGGCGATGTAATAATGGATTTTTGAAACATATTGCCTGAGGGGTGGGAGTAAAAAATTCAATGTCAGCGAGTTTGTACCCTAAGTAAGTAAAATCATCAAATTCATTAAAGGATTAAAAAATAAAACAATTTGAAATGTAAACTTTAAATATGTATTAAAATAAAACAAACTATATATAGATATATAATACCAGTTATGTATTTATTAAAACTTGTTTTAAAAAAACAATGAGGACTGTCTCCTCATGTTCAAATTTTGAGTGTATCTATTCTATGTTGTGACGAATTTGGGTAATGTGACGTAAGCAGTGACGTAGTTTTTGTTACAGACAAAAACCGGGAGCGAATCTCCATTATTAATAGATTGATTCTATCTATATACCGCCCTGTCGGATGCGGCGTTAGAATGCAGAGGGGTAAGACTCCCCCAATGGGGCCACCTGTTGGCCGTGGGTGGCGACCCGTGATGCTTAAGGATAGAGTCCAGGTGGATGAGCAGTCCATGACTTGCAATACTCCACTTCGGTCCTATCTTGGGCTAGACGGGCGGTCAGAGAGGCCCCCACCGATTAATCAGCTGGCCACATCAAGCCCTAGCACCTATATGATTGTCCCAACCCTATTGCCCTTATGGCAAGCCCCAACCCCTTTTTATCATATGGGTGCTAGAAGGCGGTGGCTGAGGGTCTACATGTCCTGCGAATGACGTTAAACTCTATCTGATGGTGAGGTTCCAGTTCTGGAGGTTTGGGGAATGTGGAGCATCCCTTCATCACCATTGCTCCCTGGTCCACTCTGACCCGGAGTGGTAGTACCTGTTAGGGTTGAGTAGAAAAACATGAGTTGATAAACAAAATTTGTTATCCATTAAGAATTGATCTATTTCAAAACTTTGTCGGCATTAAATGACTCACTGAGGTTGATATGCCGTAAAACAAACCAAACCAAACCAAACCAAATCTATCTATATATGATTACTCGTGTTCCTTAAAAGTACGACCGTTATCATATCATAATTCGATCCCTTACACCGGCTTCGTTGTAGCCCCAACTATTTTTTCGATAATGTGTTTGGAAAATGAACTTTTATTTTATTGTTAATAAAGTAAAACATTTCTATTATCATTACAATTTGATATTATATCTATTGATTCTAATACTCATGTTCCTTAATTGTACGACTGTTATCATATTCCAACACCCTCTTGTAAAAAACGAGACAGTCCAAATCGTCCAAGATGCAATGCAAAAATGTAAATGCAGATTATCTAGTGTCGCTTAACCGCAGATTTCTTTTTTTGTCCCAATTCTATTTCGGCCAATTTTTAAAAAAAATGAAACATTCCAAATGGTATTGCTTCGTTTAAATGTCGAACGTAAAATTAAAATGAATAAAAAAAATAAGTTACATGTTTATTTTATTTGTAATATTGAAAATGTGAATATTTTGCTAATTTTCGGCCCAACTTAGGCATTTTCCGAGTCGTGATTTTTGTCACTTTTTTTGTCGGCAAATTAATGTAGATATTTTAAACACCTCCCCCAGGTCGTAAGATGGTCATAATTAAAAATAAAAAACGTTGAGTCACTTTAATAAAGATTTACGATAATTATTTTTATTTAAAAGAGTCAACCCAGTCGTACTTACCCATATTACGTACAGGTGGTAAGATGGTCATAATTAAAAATAAAAAACGTTGAGTCACTTTTATTAAAGTTTAGGACAATTATTTGTATTTAAAGGAGTAAAACGAGCAGTTCTTAGCCATACTACATACAGGTTGTAAGATGGTCGTTATTAAGAATAAAGAATGTAGAGTCACTTTTATTAAAGTTTAGGACGATTATTTATATTCAAAGGAGTAAAACTAGAATTACTTACCCATATTACGTATGTTAAAATTAAAATAAAAGTGAAAAGGAAAAGAATAAAGAGAACAGAAAACAGAAAAGGAGAAAGAGAGACAAGAAGAGAGAAAAATAAAAATGGAAAGGAAGAGAGAGAGAGAGAGAGAGAGAGAGAGAGAGAGAGAGAGAGAGAGTAATAGTGAAAGGGGGAGATAGAATTGAAAAGAGAGAACGGAAATATAGCGAGAAAAAATGAGAGCGGGGGTCTCATGAGTTTTTAAATGTTGTTTTTAAAAAGTTGAGTTTAAATATGTAAAAAAATGTTGAATATCCACCTTGTTGGGTTATTTTAGGCCGAGAATATTTTTTCGTCATTCTTGAATGAAGAAAAAACATTCTCGGCATAAAATAACCCAACGTTGTTGTAAAATCTTATATCCGATTATTTTTGAACGCCTTAAAAGATTTGCCGAATAGTCTGGGGGTCGGGATGAAGTCCAAATGGGATGTTTCAACTTCGTGCAAATTAGACGAAACCTTTGAAAATCTTTTCCTTTTGACTCTTTTCCTTTCTGTCTTCTCTTTCACCTTTCTCTTTTTACCCCTCCTCTCTCTCTTCTCTCTCTCTCTCTCTTCTCTCTCTCTCTCTCTCTTTCCCCTCCTGTCTTTGCTCTCTCTCTCTCTCTTCCTTACTCTTTCCTTCTGTCTTTTGTGCTCTCTCTCTCTCTCTTCCCTTCTCTTTCCTCCTGTCGTTTGCTCTCTCTCTCTCTCTTATCTATCTATCTATCTATCTCTCTATCTATCTATCTATCTTTTTCCTCCAGTCTTTCTTTCTCTCTCTCTCTCTCTCTCTCTCTCTCCCTTTCTCTTTCCTCCTGTCTTTTGGTCTCTCTCCCTCTCTTCTCTCTCTCTCTCTCTCTATCTATCTAT
>CM042180.1:2409113-2416613 GCA_023376005.1 Doryteuthis pealeii
TCTCCATCGGTGCGTTTCTCTGCTCTCTCTCTTTATAAATATAGTTATAGGAGGGTCATAATGTGGCAGAACTAAAGGTATATATTATGTTGATATTGTATAGCGTAGCATCCATATTGCCACTATCATCTATCTCTTCTTTATAGTTATATATGATATACAATTTATTATATTAGCCCTGTTTACATCTATGCTATCCATTTAATCAATATATATGTATATATATGTGTGTGTGTGTGTGTGTGTGTGTGTGTGTGTGTGTGTGTGTGTGTGTGCGTGCGTATGTGTGGTGTGTGTTGTGTGTGTGTGGGTGTGTGCGTGTGTGTGTTTGAAATATATAAAATCTATCATATACAGAATGAATAAAGAAGATAAATAATTAAGAAGTGTAACGAAAGAAAGAAAGAAAGAAAGATAGATTGATAGATAGACATGAAAAAACACAAAAAAGGAGAAAGAAGATAGATACATAGATAAATAGATAGGAACAGATTGATATAGAGAATGGAAAGAAGAAAGAAAGAAAGAAAGAAAGAAGAAAGAAGAAAGAAAGAAAAGAAGAAAAATTGATAGATTAGAAAGAAAAAAATATAGATATGAAACACAAAAACAGAAAGATACATTAGATACTATACAATTGATAATAGAGAAAGAAAGAAAGAAAAGAAAGAAGAAAGATTGATAGAGTAGATAGATAGATAAACAGATTGAAATCACAAAAGAGAAGAAAGATAGATAAACATCGATAAATAGATAGGAACAGGTTGATATAGAGATGGAACAGAAAAAATGAGAAGAAAGAAGAAAGAAAGAAAGATATGATAAGATTAGAAATGAAAGAATATAGTATGAAAACAAAAAAACGAGGAAAATACATAGATACATAGATACTAACAGATTGATATAGAAAAGGAAAGAAAGAAAGAAAGAAAGAAAGAAGAAAGAAAGATTAAGATAGAAGATAGATAAACAGATATGAAAACACAAAAAGAGAAAGAAAGATAGATACATAGATAAATAGATAGGAACAGGTTGATATAGAGATGTGAAAGAAAGAAAGAAAGAAAGAAAGAAAAGAAGAAAAAATTTAAGTGAAGAATATGAACCTCGGATTGGAATCTTTATTTTTTGTTTAATTTCAATATTTTTTCATTGCAATAATTTTCTCTTCATCCCTAAAACAATATTCGGAACTTCTCAATTTCTTTGGTCCCCCGGAGATTATGCCAATGGGCGATGAATCCACGAATAGTTGCTGGAGCAGAAACTATGCCTCCCCACGGGAGTCAATAGTAACACGAGTTGTACGACGTACGATTTGAAATACTTATATAGAGACATGATGGTTTGGTTTGGTTTTGTTTTACGGCATATCAACCTCAGTGGGTCATTTAATGCCAAAAAAGTTTTGAAATAAATCAATTCTTAATGGATAATACAATTTTTTATAAAATACATTTTTCTATTCAACCCATAGAATGGACCCTAACAGGTACTACAACATCCGGGTCAAAGTGGACCAGGGAGCAAATGGTGATGAAGGGGTGCACCACATTCCCCAAACATCCAAAACTGGAACCTCACCATCAGATAGAGTTTAACGTCATTCCCAGGACATGTAGACCCTCAGTCACCGCCTTCTTGCACCATATGATAAAAGGGGTTGGGTCTTGCCTTAAAGGTAATAGGGTTGGGGCAAATCATATAGGTGTAGGGATTGAAGTGACCAGCCGATTGATCGAAGGGGGCCTCTCCGACCGCCCGTCTAGCTCAAGATAGGGCCAAAGTGGAGTATTGCAAGTCATGCTCATCTACCTGGGTTATATCCTTAAGCATCACAGGTCGCCACCCATGGCCAACGGGTGACCCCCATTGGGGGAGTTTTACCCCTCTGCAGAGGTGCAGTCGGTGCATTCTAACGCCCCAGCCGATAGGGCGGTGGAGACATGAGTAGGATTTATTAAACAAATTTATCTGAACATTGTGTTGTGGATATGTCACTAAACTATATATGACCGGTGTGTGTATGTGTGTGTGTGTTGTATGTTATGTGATTGTGTGTATGTGTTTTTTGTGGGTGTGTTTGCTGTTGGTGTATATGTGTGTATGCTTGTTTGGTGTGTGTGTGTTGTGTGTGTGTGGTGTGCCTATTTGTGTATGTTTGTGTATTTATGTATATATATATAATATATTATATATATATATATATATAATATATATATATATAATGTCTGTGAGTGAGTCTCGTGGTTTTTGTGTATGTGTGTGTGTTTTTTGTATGCGTATTTTTGTATTTGTGTGTGTGTTGTCTGTGTTGTGTGTGTTGTGTGTTTTGTATGTGCCGTGTTTGTGTATGGTGTTTGTGTGGGAATGTATGTGTTTGGGTGCATGTGTCTGTGTTTTGTGTGTGTGTGTGTGTTTTGTCTGTGGTATGTGTTTCTGTGTGTGTTTGTATGTGTGCCTGTGTTTTTTGTGTTAGTGTGTGTTGTGTGTGTGTGTGTGGTGTGAATTGTGAAGTTGTGAAAGGAAGAGAGAGAGAGAGAGAGAGAGAGAAAAGAAAAGAGAGAAAAAGAGAGAAAGTGGGAGAGAAAGAGAGAGAAAGAAAAGAGAGGAAGAGAAAGAGAGAGACAGACAGACAGAAAGAGAGACAGAAAGAGGGGGAGAGGGAGAGAGAGGAGGAGACAGATAAAGGAAAAGAAAGAAAGAAAGAAAGAAAGAAAGAGAGTGAGAGAGGGGTGTGCATTGCCGACACTAAAGGACTACACTCTGTTTCCCGCGTTACTTTTCCCGCCATAACGAAAATCACCGAGTCAAAACGGAATTCATCAACCATTCTTTAACCCTTTGGGGCTTGATCGCGCCCGACGGAAAATGCCCGGATGAAATGATGGCGGCAAATGCATTTTATGAGACATCACGTGTGTGAATAATTTCAACACGTCACCCCTATAGATATTGGCCACGACTCAATGCTTAGCTAACAACAGAACCGTGAAGGCCAAGGAGCGATTCAATGATATGGTTAGAGCCGGTTCCTACTCGAATAAAGAGGCGACCCACACGTTGTACACAACCCCAACAAATGACTATTACACTGGTTTAGTAGTAACATAATGAGCATCAGTAAAAAAAAAAAAATTAAAATTAAACAAAAAGCAAAATAATATTACACATGTAGATTTATTTTTAATATATTTAAAACGATTTTTCGGTCAATTTCGAACGCGTATGACCAAACACTGTTTAAAAATGGCGTAAAATCCGTGTTTATAGAATAAATTTAACATTGAAAAAATTTACTAAAAATCAGGGAATTATTCGATTTTAATGAAATTTTCAGTATTGATTTATCAATGAATGAATTTTATAATGCATCAGTTATTTTATTTCAAAACTTTAATTACGTATTTCTGCTATGATAAATTAATATATAAATTCATTTAAAATATGAACAGCATGAATTTAAGTTTAAAATGTCATATTACACTAGTTTACAAAAAAATATTTTTTGTCTGAGGCAAGAATGTGAATAGGTGTTTTTTACTAATTTGGGTGTGTTGAATTCAAATTTATAAACAGTTTTGCTTTATCACCTCTAGTTTTCTGTCTTTTAAATAGTCTCATTTTAGTATATACAGAGTATATACGTGCTTGTTTCAACAGTTGCAGCAGCTTATTACAGATAAAACAGGATAGATAAAGAACATAGACGGAATAAATATACTTGATGACACAATGTACACAATTCATAGCACCGCAGACAGTTAGAAATGTGTTTTCTTAGATGATCTGCTGACTGCCAGTGCACTACTGGCTAGAGCACTACTGGCTGATGCACGCTACGTGTTACGTTTTAACTGCCAACTCCGTCTACGATAATAATATATATATTATATATCTATATATATATTATATATATATATATATAGTTATATAATGTAATGCTATCACTTACATTTATTGCATAATAACTAAAAAAGAAGACATAAGTCCCAATATTAGATAATAAAACCCTCGACAACATATACGCCTTGATGTACAGATGTGTGTTGTGTTAAAATGTACAGTATGCATATAAAAAAAAGAACTGAGTGGAGTAGAAATACGAAAATCAAGATAGAATTCGAGCGCACCCCCAAATTAGGTTAAAAAGCTATTTTGTGCTTGCCTCAATTTCTTTGTAAACCTAGTGTTATTAAACAAGCAATGTCCAGAAATATGCACTGGAACTGATTTTACTAGATAAATGCATTGGAAGTGATTTTACTACATAAATGCATTCGAATTAATTTTACTACATAAATGCATTGGAAGTAATTTTACTACATAAATGAATTGGAAGTGATTTTACTACACAAATGCATTGAAAGTGATTTTACTACATAAATGCATTGGAAGTAACCTCACCCTCAAATCTGTTATCAACTAAAAATACTTTAGTATACTCTCTAGTAGGGTAGATCGATTTTTCACTTTTTTAAAATATCAAATTACATGAAATACCGAAATTGTGTATTGGTCAATTAAGTACTGATATCAAAAATTAGATTTTGAACTTGTATAAATTTTTGAGGAAATGGTATCAAATATCGTAGGCACAGATGTACAGAGAAATTCCCGATGATGCAACATTTTTTTTTGATACATTGGTTCTTAAAACCTTGATATTACAACAAAGTATGAAGTGTTTACCTGTTTAAAATGATTCATGAACTTCATTAGTACATTGACTCTTTGAGCGTGTAACACAGAAGGTCCTCAAAGATACGTGTTCAAAGTTAACTGAGCTGAAAAAATGTAAAAGTTTTTAAATAAAATAACTGGGCATTATGTCTTTTAGTCATTAATGAATCAACACTGAAAATTTCATTAAATTCGGTTAACTTCCCTGATTTTTTTTTTGGGGTGGGGGGTTCTGTCGGCGGGGTGACATACAATAGTGGAAATTTAGGTCCGTTAAGTTCTGATTTAAACCCAATTCTGTATCCTCCACACATACAAACACAACAACTGTCCTTTATATATGTATAGATAGAAAAGGGTTACATTAATCATTGGGAAGTGGTTGTTTATCACTATAAACTGCCATATCATCGAAAAATGTTATTGTTAAACTGGCATAAGATAACCCAACAAGGGTTGACATGCTGTAAAAAGAAATCAATAATCTTGCAGGTACTTGAACGAAGGCGAATACCTCTCTGTCACCATTCTCTTATTCTACCAATTTTCTGCTTTTAACAATTCAGCTTTTTACGATTGTGGTGAGGATTTTTGGCGTTAATTTTTGTGCTGTATATCATTGAACACTATAATTGTTAAACTGACTTCGCATTACATAACCCACAAGGGTTGACATGCTGTTTGTTTGTTTGCTTGTTTATTGATTTTAACGGCATATCAACCCGTCTTGGGTTATGTCATGCCTAATGGTTTGGAAGTTATACATATCGTGTATCTTTGGAAGGAAGGAAAAACTTAACACCGTTATTCCATAATAAATTTATTTCGACCAAAATTGGGGCCTTTAAAATCTAAGTTGATTTAACAAAGCTCCCCAAAGATTCTACATTGAGGAAAACTTTTCTGTTATTTCTGTTATGCAATTCAAATTATTGATGATTATCCATCTGATGAGACTTGAATTGAGGAGCTTTGTTAAATCAACTTAGATTTATAAAGGCCCTAATTTTCGTCGAAATAAATTTATTATGGAATAACGGTGTTGAGTTTTTCCTTCCTTTCAAAGTAAATATTGCTCTGTATATAATCTAAGAAAGATTATTATAACATTGAGCTCTCTTTAGTGATTTAAAGATTCACGTTATATTATATACATACTGGATCATCAATAATAATACAGTGTGTCTTAGATATCATATATAGAATCATCACTTACCTACCAGTTTTGCATACCTCACACACACACACACACCACACACACACACACACAACATATATATATATATATATATATATTATATATATATATATATATATAGATATAATATTATATATATTTGTTATTTTCATAGATTACGCCAAGAGCTAGATCTATTGCACGGCTTTCAGCTGAAAAGAAATGGAATCGCTTCTAATTGATTGACGATAGATTTTGTGGTTCACATGGGTGGTGTTCTCGATGCATAGATGGAGGGAGAAATCTTTGCAGTTACATGCAATCCGAAGGCGAAGACGCTCATGTCTGTGCAGGCACTTTCTCTTATTCTACTAATTATTATTTGCTCTTAAACAGTGTCAGGCTTTTACGAAATTGGATGTTAAGTTCACGGTCGATATTAATGTCTGCATTTACCAATTGCTAATTTGTTGCGTTCTACATGAAATAATTTGCAAGGAAGCGATTTACGAGACAGCTCCTATTTCTGGCATCGGGACAGCCTGACGTAGACATGAACTGATGAGTAGTCGCAGCTTATGATATGAGTAAGAGATGATTTGAGAAGCCCTTATGAAAGCGACATTAGATTTTGCGGTATTAATTTTTTGATGTTCAACTCGTCGTCTGAGGCCAAAAGCGTATGCAAAAAGCGATTTTATCTGTTTCTTTAGATTTTTAATCTTTTAGACTATTTTTGCGCGACGGATGAGATACTCAGGACCTCGTCTCAATAGGTGCCGGCTTATCTGTGGCTATCGCGATCACAGCGCACCTACCTGGGGATCATTAATGCACTGGGCAGCGTTCCTGTCGGGATGTGCGATGTAGTACGGGTCATATATGAGCATGCTGTATGATTGTGTAATGATGTGTATGTGGTAGAAAGTGAGCGTGATCTTGTGCCGTATGTGTGGTTATTAGTGGAGTAGTGGAAGCTGCCTGTCCTTGTTGTGTGAATGTGGTAATCGGTGATAGGTAGATCGGTATTTGATTGAGCATATGAGTCTCGTATTGTGATGCGTAGAGCTTGAGTATGGAGAGTTTGTGACTTGGTGGAAAGATGTAATTGATTCGATTCTGTCGCAGCTATGAGGAGCAGGCCGACAGCTGGTCACCGAGAGATCACCACTACGCGGCTAGGAGTAGATGACGGTGCCGTCCCTGTCATATAACCTGTGTATGTGCGTTAATGTATGTATGTGTGTATGCTTAGTATGTGTGTTGTATAATGTGTGTGTCTGTGTGTGTATATGTGTGATACGCTCGTTTGTGTCTTTGTATAGTTATGATGAATATGTATTGTCGTATGTGCATGTGTATTAGAGGACTATGTGTAGATCATTGTCCGTAGTGTGTGATATGTGTGTCGTTAGTATGTGTGTATGTGTATGTTATGTCTCTATGTATGTGTTATATGTGCGTTTGTGTCTGTGTATATTTTTTCTAAGTTCTTGTCGGAAGTGGGTATATAACTTAGGCGGTCGTAGTGGTGGCATGTGTATGAATGTGCTGTATCTGTGATGTGCGGGTGTGTTTATATATGTTAGTTAGTATTGTGTATGTGGTAGTGATGTGTCTGTGTGTGTATAATGTGAGAT
>CM042180.1:2421613-2449113 GCA_023376005.1 Doryteuthis pealeii
GAAACTAAATAAGAATGCAGATAAAAAGATTTAAAACAGAGGAGGGTATAATCGAAAAATAGAACAACTTTGGAACTTACTCTTCTATCATTTCCCACCACTCCCGGCTTTCATTGCTAAATTTTCCAAATTTAACTAAATAGTAAAAGAATAAAGGAAGTAAAGAAAAAATACAGTTATTTCTTCTAGTTAATGGATGCCTTTTAAGATTTAACGCTGGGCCATACAAGCTAATTTTTTGCATCCGCCACCCAGAAGCTTCGGCTTGTGGGTAGTCCCACATTAATAGGGCCTTGTGCCTGACCCGTACACGTGGGGTACGTGGTAAATATCTAGTATGTAGATAAGGCCAACAGTATTATTAATGTAAATAAAATTAAAAATGAGACCGTCCAAAATGAAAAGCAAAAATGAAAAGCAAAAATGAAAATCCTGATTATATGATGTTGCTTATCCGCCGAATTCTTATTCTTGATGAGTGTGTCACCTCAGCTAAATAATAAGAAGTGAAAGAAAAAGAAAATGATACAGAAATATATAATAAGTAACAGAGAAAGAAAGAGAATAGGGGAAATAGAGAGAGGGTGAGTGCGCGAAGTGATAACGCTTATCTGTTTCAATCGAAAATAATGGAAAGGAGAAATAAGGAAATAAAGAAAAAAAGAGTGAGTGAGTGTTAAATCAAGATTATTATACTTTTTATATATTGAGCTATTTAGCAATAGCTCTTAAGTGAACATATCAAACGTTGTAATAATTAGATTAACATACTGTGGTATATTCACAGGTCCTGTTAGTTCTTTCTATTAGTATAGATTTTAGCTACTGGACTGAGAAGGCCTTAAAATTCGTTTTTGACCAAAATGACCTTTAGCCCCACTTCCAGAAAAAATATTTTTACCAAAAATCAGGAAATATTCCGGATTTTTTTAATGGATTTTCAGGTTTATTGTATCAATGAATGATCTTTTCTAATGCATTAATGTAATTTTATTTTAAAACTTTCTCATTTTTTTCAGGTTCACTTTAATTTTTGACCCCCCTTTATGTTGGGGGCGTAAAATGTTTTGCGAAATTGGTCATTTTCGATACTAATTAACAAGTATAAATTAAAGAGATAAAAGACCGAAAGTTATGAATAGAAACAAAAAAAATGTTACGGGTTGTTGTTTTATGAGAAAAATAAGTACCGAAAATCGAAAAATAAAATTTAAAAAATAATAAATAATAAATTTTTTGGAGAATTTCTTTTTGCTCATTCAATAATTTATTTAAATTGGCTATTATTTTATAAAAGGAAAAAAATTATACATCGATGTTTTTTCTGGCTTAAAAAGGGGAAAAAGGGGGTACATTTTCAATCGAGTTTTTCTTCCAAAACTTTATTACTTTTGGCACCTAAATAAGGTTTCGCATTAAGTAGTTATTTATTTTAGAAATCTAAAAATATAACATTTTAAACTTAACATCGGGTTTTTCATATTTTAAATGAATTTTATATATTAATTTTTCATTTAAATTTAAAAATTTTGAAATAAAATAACTGACGCATTATAAAATTCATTAATTGTTAAATCAATACTGAAAATTTCATTAAAATCGGATAATTACCTGATTTTTGGTAAATTTTTTGCACATCGCGAAATGTTACAGTAAAATTGTAAACAAGCACTTAAAACCATTGAAAAAGAGGCTGAATGCGGATCGCGTCGAAATTGACCAAAACAAATGGTTTTTAAATATTTTAAAAAATAAACTGTATATGTATGTTATATTTTTCTTTTTTTAATGATGGTTATTATGTTTACTAAGCTTATCATTAGAACAACTATTCGATTTCATCATTCACAGATTTAATATTTCTAATTCGCTTTTAAAATTCCTAGCAGACGAACAAAATGATATGCTTAGTATAGATGAATCTATTACTATAATATTTTCGTCTGGTATATTCTCAAAATTTTAATCTTGAAGAGGAAAAGATTTTTTGTTAAATCCAGCCCTTCCTTCTCATCTTGGCGTCCAGTGAATTAATAAATAAAAATGTCGATAATGTTCAATTATTTATTTGGGATGAATAGAAATTGAATATGGTTTGCAGAGGGGAGGATACAAGTTGAAGAAGAAGAAGAAGAAGAAGAAGGGAGAAGAAGAAAGAAGAACGAAGAAGAAGAAATAATAATAAGAAGAAGAAGAAGAAGAAGAAGAGAAGAAAGATGATGATGATGAAGAAGAAGAAGAAGAAAGAAGAAGAAAAGAAGAAAAGAAGAGCAGAAGAAGATGATGATGAAGAAGAAGAAGAAGAAGAAGAAAGAAGAAGAAGAAAGAAGAAGAAAGAAGAAGAAGAAGAAAGAATGAAATGAACGAAACAAGAAGAAGAAGAAGAAGAAAGACGAAAGAAGAAGAAGAAAGAAGAAAGAAAGAACGAAACAAAGAACGAAAACGAAGAAGAAGAAGAAGAAGAAGAAGAAGAAAGAAGAAGAAAGAAGAAAAGAAGAATTAACAGAAAGAAAGGAAAGAAAGAAAGAAGAACGGAAGAAGAAGAATCAAAGAATCAAAGATAGAAGAAGAATAATAATAAATAATAATAATATAAGAAGAAGAAGAAGAAGAAGAGAAGAAGAAGATGAAGAGAAGAAGAGAAGAAGGGAAAACAAGAAAAAGAAACAAAAAGAAAGAAAGAAAGAAAGAGAAAGAAAAGAAAGAAAGAGAGAAAGAAAGAAAGAGAAGAAAGAAAGACAAAGAAGAAGAAAGAAAGAACGAAACAAAGAAGAAGAAGAAGAAGAAAGAAAAGAAGAAGAAGAAGAAGAAGAAGGGAAACAGAAAAGAACAAAGAAAGAAAGAGAAAGAGAAAACGAAAGAAAAAGAAGAAGAAAGAAAGAACGAACAAAGAAAGAAAAGAAGAAGAAGAAGGAAGAAGAAGAAGAAGAAGAAGAAGGAAGAAGGGAAACAAGAAAAAGAACCAAAGCAAGAAGAGAAAGAGAAGAAAAGAAAAGAAAAAAAGAAGAAAGAGAACGAAACAAAGAAGAAGAAGAAGAAGAAGAAGAAGAAGAAAAGAAGAAGAAAGAAGAAGAAAAGAAGAAGGGAAAACAAGAAAAGAACAAAGAAAGAAAGAAAGAAAGAAGAAGAAAGAAAGAAAAAGAGAAGAAAGAAAGAAGCGAAACAAAGAAGAAGAAGAAGAAGAAGAAGAAGAAGAAGAAGAAGAAAAGAAAGAAGGGAAAGCAAGAACAAGAATAAGGAAAGAAAGAAAAAAGAAGAAGAAAGAAGAAGAAAGAAAGAAAGAAAGAAAGAAAAGAAAGAAAATGGAGAAGAAAGAAAGAAAGAAAAGAAAGAAAGAGCAAGAACAAGAACAAGAACAAGAACATGAAGAGAGAAAGAGAAGAAAGAAAGAGAGAAGAAAGAGACAGACCAATGGCGTCAAAGTGGTTTTAGAAACGTCATTTTCGCTTGTCGAATTCGAGCGTAGCGTTTCAATTTTAATTCCTTTTGGTCGCCGACTGTGCGACGCCCTCCCCCCCCCCTCCAAACACACCGACGAGCAAGCACTCACAGTCAATTCACATCCGTTGTGTTTCGGAAAGAACAAACAGACAGACAGACAGACAGACAGGCGAGGCTTTCGTCTTGTGGCGTTTTACGGCAAATCATTCCGGTATATCGATTAGTTGAAGCCGGTGCCATTCTACGGCAGACGATGAGTCTGGCCAGGTAAAGAAAGCGTTTTAAGCTCGGTCGATGCTAAAACCCTCCCTCCCCCCCCCCCACTCCACCGCACCAACCGCCACCACCACCACCACCACTCCTAAGCAACTGACTCACACCTCCTACCCACCGTACAACCCGTTCCGAAGATGAAAAAAAAAAAAAAGAACAAGCCCATCCTCATCCCTGTCAGAAAAATCCGTTCGAATAAACAGCAAATCACCCCACGACCCAGTTCGAGAAGGCGAAAAAAAAAAAAAAAAAAAAAAAAAAAGAGTACAAGAATATGATGTCACGTGACTCACCTGAAACAATGGACGCTTTTACCAAAAGTGGGTTTGGGGTGTGGGGGGTCGCGGAAATAGCGCAGGTTTGTGGGTGGGTGTGGTGGGTTTGGGGTCATGATGAAGACACACTGACCCACTTATCGGAAATCGTGAACTTGGTTAATCGAGTCCATATTTACGCAATATCTTAATCGTAGCACAAGAACCGCAATACGAGGTACTCAGTGAGGAGCGAATTCATGTTTCCCCAGATCATAAATAAAATCTCTACAACCTATTAAAAATTTAATTTTCCGGTGACTCATTCAAAGCAAATAAGTGCGTCCCAGGACACATTAAATCAACCGATATTTACGCAATACGAGACACCCAGTGAGGATCGAACTCATGTTTCTCAGATCACAAAATAAAAAACCTACAAACTATTAAAAAACTTAAGAAATTGACCCATTAATTTTCCGGTGACTCATTCAAAGCAAATATGTGCGTCCCAGGACGCGATACGAGGCACACAGTGAGGATCGAGCTCATATTTCCCCTGAACATAAATAAAAAAAAACCATAACCTATTACGAAACTTTAGTTTGGAACCATTAATTTCCTAGTGACTCATTCAAAGCAAATATGTGCGTCCCAGGACGCATTAAATCAAAAAGCTACCAGCATCACTGCACTTGGTTAATATCACCGATATTTACGCAATACGAGGCACACAGTGAGGATCGAGCTCATGTTTCCCCTGAACATAAATAAAAAACCCACAACCTATTACGAAACTTTAGTTTGGAACATTAATTTCCTAGTGACTCGTTCAAAGCAAATATGTGCGTCCCAGGACGCATTAACTCAAAAAGCTATCAGCATCACGGCATTTGGCTAATATCACCTATATTTACGCAATATGAGGCACTGAGTGAGAATCAAACTCATGTTTCCCCAGATCATAAATAAAAACTCTACAACCTATTTAAAAAACTTAAAAAATTGACCCATTAATTTTGCTAGTGATTCATTCAAAGCAAATATGTGCGTCCCAGGACGCATTAAATTAAAAAGCTATCAGATCACGGCACTTGATTAATATCACCGATATTTACGCAATACGAGGCACCCAGTGAGGATCGAACTCATGTTTCCTAAGATCATAAATAAAAACCCTACAACCTATTAAAAACACTTAAGAAAGGGACCCATTAATTTTCCCGGTGACTCATTCAAAGCAAATATGTACTTGGTTAATATCTCCTATATTTACGCAATACGAGGCGCCCAGTAGGATCAAACTCATTATCAATGTTCTGATAACCTAGCTTGTTAACCATTACACCACGGTATTAAATTTCGGAGTGACCCGCTTTCGAGCCTAGAATGCAGATTCTTGTGTTTGGCGAAAATCCATAGCTAATGAGTATGTTGGGAAAATAATGTTTAGTAGATGAAAACTTGCTCTATCTAACGGTGCTATTGAGTTCCTTTATCTGTTGTAATTTCTGTGGAAATAAATCCGAGACTAGTGTTATCTGCGTTATTCGGACTATTGTTCCCACTTTTATTGTTATCTGTACAACGTTTCGGCCGATATGCCCTCCGGCTTTCTTCCGTAAAAGGAAGTGGACTCATCGACCCGAGTTCAAATCTTGGACAAGGCTGTTTACATTTCACGTAGCGCTAATACCATTGGGAAAGGTATGAATCCAACTACTCTCCCTCCAGCTACGGGTAAATAGTAGGACAGGTTGACTCTTTAACCCTGGTTAAGCAAACAGTCTAGGAGAAGGAAAACTCTGAATTCAAATCTGTTAAACTCCGCTTGGAGGGCTCACTACTAGAATAGGCTCCGTCCTAATTAGTGATCTATTTTCATAAATCTAATAACCTAACCTTCAGTGTACCAGAACTGGAGGTTTATCACCAATTGTAGTTTGCGCACTGTCAATTGAGACTTTAGAATACACCGAATATACCCCTGGGACAACCTGTTGGCCATGGGAGTTGAGCCGTGATGCTTAAGGACGGAATTCTGATGGTTGAGCAGTCCATGATGTGCAACAACCCATTTTGGCTGTTACTCCAAATCATCAGATGTCCAAAACAAAATGGCATTACTTTTTGACTCACCTATGTGGAGAAGTAGGGATGTGATCCACAGAGGACCAGCTTCATTTTGATGTATGATACATGTTCCTGTGTTGGTAATTATACCTGTCCTAAACAAAACGGCATTACTTTTTGAGTCACTTATGTGGAGAAGTAGGGATGTGATCCACAGAGGATCAGCTTCATTTTGATGTATGATACATGTTCCTGTGTTGGTAATTATACCTGTCCTAAACAAAATGGCATTCCTTTTTGACTCACCTATGTGAAGAAGTAGGGATGTGATCCACAGAGAACCAGCTTCAATTTGATGTATGATACATGTTCCTGTTGGTAATTATACCTGTCCTAAACAAAATGGCATTACTTTTTGACTCACCCCCGTAGAATACAAAGATTTTGTTAAAATCCACGTAAGCTTCAAATTGTCTCGCCATTTTGTCTGGTATTTTTCCCGCTTTCAGCAGCATCATCACTATCAGCGTCACTATCAGCTTCATCAGAGTTAGCGTTTAGCTCTGACTGTTGTCTCAGTGAACGGATCAACTGGAGACCCGAACCTCCGCCAAGACGTGCCGATTTGATCCGGACTAGACAATTCGGCTACCCCCACTTCCCGACCCCATTAAGACTATCCTTTCCTCTCTCTCTCTCTCTCTCTCTCTCTCTCTCTCTCCATTTCTTTCATTTTCACCCCACCCCCCACTTTCTTGCCCGTAATCTCCCCCTCTTCTTCCTCATCTCAAGATCACGTGACAACTACTAGCATTGCTAGTTTTCCCGCTCTTTTCTAGACCAGAGATCAAATTGATCTCACTTCGCGGAAATCAAATAAAAGTAACGCGCTCTTAAAAAAAACCATGCTATGAATTTTAATAATGTTTAAATCGAATTTAAAACGAATTTTTTTGTCGGTAAAGGAAATTAAATACACGTATTCTGACTTGCTACTGCTGTGTACAGTAGTACCTTATCATCCACGGTTTCAATTATCCGCGTTTATCCAAAACTGTCGTTTGGTTAGTTGGTGCACTTGGAACAGTTCCAAAAGGATTGGAAAAGGGTCTGGAAAGTTTGGAAATCAGAAGAAGGATTGAAACCATTCAGAACACTGCACTGCTGCAATCTGCCAGAATACCCAGAAGAATCCTGGAGACCTGAGGAGATTTGCTGTCCCTCAGATTCCAGTGAAAGACCATCAGCTAATGCTGATGTGAAAACTCAAAAGGAGTAAATAATAATAATAATAATAATAATAAGTAGACTTTGTGGTAATAAAGATGAGACTGTTAACCATATACTCTGCGAATGTAGCAAACTAGCACAACGAGAATACAAAACTAGACACGACTGGGTTGGGAAGGTGATCCACTGGGAATTATGCAAAAAATTAAATTTTGACCACACAACAAAATGGTATGTGCATAAACCAGAATCTGTTCTTGAGAACGAAACGCATAAAATTCTCTGGGACTTTGAAATAAAAACGGATCACCTTATCCCAGCAAGAAGACCAGAGCTAGTGTTGATAAACAAAAAAGAAAGAACTTGTCAACTGGTGGATTTTGCAATTCCAGCAGATCACAGGGGAAGCTAAAGGGAAATGAAAAAATGTACAAATATCTGAACCTTGCCAGAGAACTGAAGAAGTTATGGAATATGAAAGTGAAAGTGATACCAATTGTGGTTGGTGCACTTGCAACAGTCCCAAAAGGATTGGAAAAGGGTTTGGAAAGTTTGGATATCAGAGGAAGGATTGAAACCATTCAGAACACTGCATTGCTGCAATCTGCCAGAATACTCAGAAGAGTCCTGGAGATCTGAGGAGACTTGCTGTCACTCAGACTCCAGTGAAAGACCATCAGCTAACACTGCTGTGAAAACTCAAAAGGAGTAAATAATAATAATAATAATAATAATAATAATAATAATAATAATAATAATAATAATAATAATAATAAAGGGCCGGTTTAGCTCAGTCTGTAGAGTGTTTGGCTGGGTACCTCAAGGTTCCTGGTTCAATACCGACCCTCGCCAACTAAGCGTATGAATAGCACAGGGATCTGTGCGGTAAAGTAAGGAGCTGATGGTAGATCTGGCCCTCCACCTCAGACACAGTCTCCTTGGTCTAGCGCTAATGAAAAGGGGATAGACTCTCTCGCTGTCTGGCTGATACCGACTTTAGGCCTCCCCGACGACTTTACTTTACTTACATACATAATCCGTAGGCTACCCACGAATTATGTAATAACTTGTGAGGTCTTACCCATGTGCAGAGATGCAGTCGGTGTATTCTAAATCCCCAGCCGACAAGGCTAACGGATTTGGGGTTTGACATTGCTGTTTTAAAATGTCAAATTCGTGCAGATGTAGCTTTTTGGCCTCTTCATATTTTCGGTGGGTGAAAAATCGAATTCAGTTCGATATGCGGCGGTCGGGTGGGTGAGGAAAATCGGTATTGGATTTCACACAAACATAAATAATCACATATAATATTATGTGCAAATATTCATAACGTATATATATATATATATATATATATATATATATAATATATATATATAGAGAAGAGAGAAGAGAGAGAAGAGAGAGAGGAAATGTACGGAGATAGAATGGAACATACTGATATAGGTAGATAGATAAATAGATAGATAGAATTAAATAGATAGATAGATATGAATAAAAAGATATAATTGCACATGGGCATCCTGGGATAGATAGATAGATAGATAGATACACACAACACACACACACCACATATATACACACACACACCATATATATACGTGGCACACACACACACCCATACACACACACATATNATATATATAGTATAAAAAAGAGACCAGAGAGTGGATAGAAGAAGAAGAGATCAGTAAAGAAGGTAACAGAAGACAAGATATGGATATAAAGAATATATAATGATCCTTGTCATATATATTCCATAAAAACACAAAACCACCACACATATAGTATAGATTAATATAAAGAAGATATAGAATATAGAATAGATTCGATAGGAGATGACGATATTCATAACAAATTAGCAAGTGAAATAAACTATGTAAACCTACGTACTGAGATAGAAATGAAGACTTGAAATACTAACTAATATCAATAGCTATCAAATTATAAAAATATCGAACTTCTGAGCAATATAAAAATAATAGACCAAGTTTAGATAATATAATTTATCAAAAAACTGTAACACTAGCTTAAATATATATGATCATACCAAGAAAGCCACCCTCCTACCAATTGCCTCATTCCCTATTGAGACATAAGAATACTATATTACAGACTCCTACCAAATCTATCCAATCCTCTTTCATATTTTTCATTGTTTTCCTAACTTACAATAAATACGAAATATATATAGTAATATCCTTCTCCATATATTTCTTTTTGTTCCTACAATATCAATTTCATCCTTCATATTATATAATTTCTCATATTTATAAAAGTAATACCTGTCTTACGAGCTTAATTCAAGTTCCACGCATATCGAATCAATTTTCCCATTAAATAAACAGGAATGCTACATTAAATCCGTTCAACCCCACCAAAAACCTAAGTGTTACTTTTTACATAACGATGAAAAATATACAAATATATGAATTAATGAAAAAGAATAAGAAGAAAATTAAAGATGAATTAAATCTGTAAACTAGTTAAGCTTTTTGTACCTAAATAAAGAGCCCAGTTGCTTTGGACGTGACCAAAATAGAATAATAGAAATGAAAAGACTAAAAATAATAATCTTTATAAGTTATATCTCTATTATTAACTACAAAGTTCATCATTACAATAAAAATCAATCACTTAGATATGACACTAAACATATTTTAGCACACAACTACAAGAAAAATTACCTGGAAATATCTGTATGGAGTTACGCACTATAATGACATAAATGCAAAGAAAGACCAGCACTGATATTATATATGATTACTCAATGTGATAACTATAACATTTCCTCTGTCACTCATAACTATCAACTATAAGCTACACATATGTTATATAATTATACCTAATTTTTTTACTGAATATAATATGATCAAATTAAGAATATTAACACTATCAAGCATAATAGAACAAGAAGAGGATCTATATAAAGTCAGTCTAATAACAATGTATTAACCAAAAAGTAACTTCCTGACTCAATGATCTAATGATCTGGTACTCTAAACGTAGTAACTCCAATTACTGAACTAAAGCAATACACAACCCTACAATATACATCAAACTTCATCCAAACTCAATTAGAAATATAATTGAACTCATTCTCTCCCCCCAGCTATGGATTGAATAAATACAACACAAAATTTTAATACAAAGATAAATGGCAAATTTAAAATAACCAATTAAGTTAATAGCTATTAAACAAAGAAAGTCACTATTTAAAATACAGAATAATATTATCAGTTGATCATTTTAGTAATAACGATTCAACGAATATGATAATGTTCTCTCAATATTAAAAAAAATATTGTCGCGCTTCAGTATAATAATCTTCTTAGGAGAGAGTAAAATTAAACATGAACATAATCTTAAATTCATTCTATAGTTTGGTGGTAGATTTATATATATCTTGCTTATATAATTTAAATTATTATTACTGCATATTCTTCTTCGTTTCATATATCTAAATATTAAAACAAATATTATATTTCATTTCAGCAAAATTATATAATTCTCATCCTCGCTGGAATCTTTCCACACGTGGATCTATTTCTTTACTTTTTCAACTAGATTTAATAGATCAAACTCCAAATCTCCTTAATCTGCTTCTCTACGTTTAGATCAATTTTTGTCTATAACAAACTTCTTGATTATTTTCTTAAAACAACAATTTTAAATCATCAACACTAAGATTCATATCTAATATCATAATAACCTTTCCTGAAATATCTTTCTAAATCAAAGCAAAAATTGGTTCTATAGGATAATTTCTTATATCTTACTTAATTTCATCTATATAGACCCTCATATTTATCTTTTTTCATTTCTTTCTTAAACCCAAATTATCTGTTGATTTTAATTTCCCAATCATTGTTTCCTTTTCTATATCATTCAAAATATTCTTCTTCTTCTTTCTCCTTCTTAAATCTTATCTCTTTTAATCTCTCACGATCATTTTCTTCTTCCTTCCTATCCGCCATTCTCCTTCTCTCTCTCTGTTAATCACCTCTGCTCCTTCTTTCTTCTCCTCGTGCTTCAATACTTCCTTCTCATTATCCTACAACTCTCCCTTTCTTCTCATTTATTCCCTTTCTCCCTTCTTCTCTTCTTCTTTCTCTCCGCCTCTTTACCGTATTTCTATCTTTCTGTCTCCTATTCATTTTCAATCCTCTCTTTCTTTCCTTCAATGATCATTCTTCTGTTTCTTCTTTCTTGAGCTAAATTTCCTTTTCTCCTGACTTGACAATCTTCTATCTTTTCATTTCTTTACTTCTTCTATCCTATTAATCATTCGTGCTATAATACTTAAACTTGAAATGTTCAATCTTCGATTCACTATTTGCTGCATCCAACATTCAATCACATATTTCTTTCTCGATTTTAATACCCACCGTCATCTTCTCTCATCTTTCCACCTTCTCCCATCACACTATTCTCTTCTTTTCTTTTACCCCTTCTCTTTTATACTGTAACTATGTACAACAACAACAACAACATACAACAAAACAATAGATAATTTAATAATGAGATAATAATAATTAATAATAATAAAATAAATAATAATCTGATGTGTGTGGTTTCCCTGCATCTGATCCTAATTATGCAAGATCGTGGTATAACTACTTAATTATAGATCTCGTTCTAAATTCTACATTTTTATATATATATTATCCTACAAATCTCGGGTCTTTTCTTACCATAGTCTTTTATCTCTAATGCCCTCATTCCCGTCATATTTTAACATTGTTCTTCATCACACTACTTTTTATTCTACTCCATCACTACTCTTCACCACTCGACTACACCATTCTTTCGCCTTCTGTCTCTCCCCCTTACCACTTCCATCAAGCTGGTTCCATGGTTGCTTACTATATCTCTCTCTCGTCTCTTCCTCCCAACCCTCATTGCTACTGTTTCTCTAGTTTTTAATCTTTTAAAAATATCATTAATAATTGTCCCACCCCGCCTCTAAAATACACACTAACAACAAAGTTTCAACAATATATCGCCACTTGCTTTCCTGGGCACCTCTACCCCCACCGATCAAGTAGATCACGATAGAATTCCTCTCTGATAATTCTCATTATACTCCGTCTCTCTCTCTTCTCTCACCTTACTTATCGTTTCGCAATGATCCGTGTCCCTCTCAATTCTCTCCAATTACCCTTCCACTAATGCATTGCTCCTCCTCAGGCTCCTCCTCCCCTCCCAAGTTCCATCCTCCTTCTTATTGTCTGTTCAGTCGAATAGCATCAGCATGCTGTTTCAATGAGTATACATAACGTATATATAGATAGATTATAAAATACATTAGATAGTCAATATAATAAACTAAATTCTCAATGAGATAATGTCGTGAAGAAATAGAGCATCAAGTAATTAGTCTGAGACAAGACCAAAAAAAATCCAAGGCAATATAAAAACATATAAAAAACAAAAAATAAATGTAATACTCTCTCATATCCGCTTTTTTTTATCTAGAGTTCTACATCTATATCCACGGCATAGTCAGAATATAAATATATAATATATCATTTCTCACCTTCTTTAATTTAAATAACCCAAAGTCGCTGTAATACATCTATCTATCTATAATGTTATATTCCCCAAGATGAAGCTGCAAAGTGCCTCTCTCTAAGTAAAAAAATGATTCTGCTCCATTGAAACATAAAAAGTATCTCCAGTACTACATTACATTATATTCGTTGGTAGTCCGTTGGTGGGTTATTAATGCCTTAGTCATTTTTTATCAAGCAATATATAATCCCAGAGAGACCCTTATGGTTAAGGGGTTTAACAAAGCCACCGAACTGCAACTTTCAAAATCTCCAGCTCACCTACTACGTCAAAATTCAACTATATACAGTAAAGTTATTAAAACCAAACCTTCCACAAAATGGTTTTTAGACACTCATACATCTTATAAAACAAAAGGAAATGCGCTACCTGTGTATTAAATAGAACTCAATACAATAAAGCGTAATTATAAATATTGACAAGCAATTTATATTTCATATTTCAAAGCAATATGCGTTTTAATTATTCCAAATTAAATAAATAATAATAACTAATGTAAATATTACATATATAAGGTGCAGCTGTATTGACGTGATTATTTATTGCAAATCATCCCTTTAATATATATAAAAGGAAATTTGTCACAAACATTATGTTTCAACCAACACATTCAACAGTAATAGTCTATATAATCTAAAATATACGAACAGAGTTGCCATTTTAGTATAATGTTACAGCTTGTAAAACACAGTTCATATAATAATAATAAAAAAGTTTAAATATACGCTCGAAATTATACAATAATTGAAAACTTTTCTTTTTGAAACTCCAAAACTGACACTTGCACAATTAAAACTGATGGTGTTAAATCTACGATGTGAACGAATTGGATGTTGACATTTGCAGAAGAAACGCAAATGTTGCATAGCTCGTTCTTTGACGGGGTGTCTGACCAATCGTATACTTATTTCGGCGGACCATCGGACTCTGAGTGTCGTGCGAGAGCTACTTGAGCTGGCGGCGCGCTGCGCGCTCTCGCTGGCGCGCTCTTCGCGCTCGTCTCTCGCATCGCGCTCTCTCGGCAGCATTTTCGGAAAAAGCAGTCGGGCACTATGACCCATTACCTGAGCAGAGGCCTGGACGCGTGCGGACCGTGCAAGGCGCAAGATGAACACACGGCATGCCGAGAGAAAACAGCCGCGCGGAATGAAGAGCGAAGGCAGTCTTAAGACGCCCTGCGGCGCGCAGAAGCGAGATAACGCAGCCCACGTAATAGACGGCCGGGGTCGAAACATCCAAGGGAAACCAAACAGAGAAACAACAGTCAGGCGGAAAACCTAAGCCGAATAAGAAGCGTGTAGCAGATATACCTATATATTAACACTAATTACATCACACGCCAATTATAGTGCGGAGTCATAAGGAGACTAGGTATTAAGAGGTCACTGTATAATAAGCGTCGGCGGGACAGTTAACCAACAGCAACGAACAGAGAGACACGTAATAGCGTGGATGAGAGAACCAGAAGCGGTCAAGAGTAGATAAACATAGTATAATATAATTAATTAGACCCCAAAAGAGCATAAATATGTGGTTTAGTGCACAACATTGGAAGAAGGCCAAAAGCCCTATATCGAATGAAGTCGCCAAAAAAAGTAGAAAGCTACAAAACCTGATGAGATGCCACGAAACGTAGGTCTTTGTGGTAGATGGGCTCAATTAATATATATGTTCACCAATTAAATTTGGGGATATAGACTCATTTCATAATTATTAAGGAAACGTGGGTAACCTAGCATATACATTGCGAATGTTACAGTTCTTCGATTTTCTGACTACGCAAATAAGCAAAGATTTGTCATAGGTTCTCTCGGAAATTTCGATATACCTCCCCTCAGGCAGTGAATCAGAGGCTTCCGAGCCCAACCGAATACGTTAACATAACAATCCTCTTGACCAGAATGCCTAAGTATTAATAGTTAAAAAACCAACCGGAACAGTCCCCGCAAATCAGCTGTGTCAAAGTTGTGGAGATGAACATCGGAGCGGGCGCACACAGGGCGAAGGTCGCGGTGTTGAGTGTGCAGTAGGGGGCGAGAGTACTATAATACTCTCCCGTACTGAATGAACCAGGTGTATAAATAATAATATGTGAGGGGAGGAGGAGAGCCACACAAGAGGCTAGTACCGTGGCCAATTGCAACGTGGTGATTAGGAGAAATATCCCGTTGACACTGGCGGTTGCGAACCTGTCTACCCTAACGGATAGTAGAAATGTGTTCTAGCCACCAAGCACACTGAAAGGAGTGAGTAATGATAATCAAACCAAGAAAGAAAACAGGGATCGAGGGGGCAGGCCCAGGGAACAAGAAACCAGACATGTATAGTCAGCGCGGGTGCAGCACGGGGAAAAAAGGGAGGGAAAAGCCAGCAGAAAGAGAGCCGCGAATGACAAGGAACGAACAATGCGTGAAGGGGAGAATGCGGGAGTGGAAATATATTTAATTAGGTACACTCGAAAAAAAAAACAAAGAGCATAATGATGCGGATAGTGCTAGTGAGTGGAAAGTAGAAGAAACGCCAGGGCGCTGGCGTAAAATGTGGACGGTAGGAGGCACTGTCAATAAGGTGTAATTTAAAGCGGTTGACTATACGAAATGATGGAGGGGAACATAAAAAAGGAATAGAACTACATTACCTGTGGCCATAGCGAGATAATGTGAAAGGGGGCTGTGATAGACGCAAAGGGTATGAGCGAAAAAAAAGGATTATAATGATAATATGGAGTCCCGTCCAACACAAACAATAGCTAGAAGACACGAGCCACTACACGTTAACCGGCGATTGACACACCTCCCACCCTCCTTCGAGGTGTCCTAGAGTATATTATACTGATACTCAGTGTAATAAAGGGAAATTAGGTGAGTTATAATCGCTAATAATTAACCAGGACAACGTGAGTATAATTAATATAAGGTCTATATTTACAGTTAATTACGTACAAACCAGAATAGATGTGGTTATTTAGTGGTAAGTACGTAAAACCATGCTATTGACAGACATAACACATACCTAATCATTAGTCTTAGACAAAAAACCGTTAGAGGTAAGGGTGTCCTCAAAAAGTCATATACGCCCCCCTCACAGGATTATAGAGGTCAAAATAATATAACCGAGATTTTAAGAAAAAACATAAATGCATAAATTGGTGAACCTCCTTATATTTATAATAATAGAATTTAATATTTAAATTGGATATATGATGATATGATCCATTAGGGAATTAATACATAAGATCATAATTAATATAAAAAACCAAACAGGGAAGGATCAATAGTATATAGTAGCTGATAAACTAAATTAAGGAAATAGTAAGGTCCAGTATATAATATAGTTAAAGCAGATGAAGTATATAATAAGGTATTGAATATATATCCATGGTTAAAATTTATAAAAATAATAGGTAACTTTAGATGAAAAGGTAATTTTTAGCCATTTTTTTTAATACATCCTTAAAGGAATGCTCTGGTCTTAGAAAAATCTCAACAGGATGTTAAGAGTTAAACGCAAGTATTCGCTTTTTGTCTATTTCTGGATGTAAATGAAATAGATTTACAGACAGTGTCTAAGTAAACGGTGGGGAGATGCTGACCCCAGTGACAGTTATCTCTGTTGCTTTCTTTATTATTTATTTATTCTCTCCCCCCCCCCACACACACACACACCTTTTGCTATTATTGTTCGCGAATGGCTGAATCTCCATTTTCCTGGGAGATGGATATGTAGACTTTTTTAAATTTATGGTTGATTTAACGAGCAAGTATCACTGTGTGCTCACTGCCCTTTTGTGCGCCTGCGAGACCTGGGTTGTTTACAAACGACATCCCAGAACCCTCGAGAGATTCCATCAGAATTTCCTTCGCAGGATTTTAGGGATAGAATGGTTGTCATTTACACCAGACACCACAATACTTGAAAGATGTCGCTTGCCTAGTATTGAGAGTTTAATCCTTAGATAACATCTTCGCTGAGATATACAAATGCTGAATATTTCTAAGTAGAATTTCAATGCAATTTCTGTGTATATTCTAATTTCTAAATATCTTCGAATATAAATCAAATCTTCATAATTTTTGCACAAAAAGCAAGAATCGGTGATATTCAATATATATGTATGTATGTATGTATTATACATTAAGATGTCACCAGCCTAGTATTGAGAGTTTAATCCTTAGGTCTCGTCTTCGCTGGTCTGGTCATCTAGTTCGCATCAATGATTGCCGAATCCCAAAACAACTATTTTACGGGGAAATCTCAACTGGCAAACACGTCAGTGCAAACCCAAATTGAGGTTTAAGGACTGCCTCAAGGACACTCTGAAGAACACTGCTATTGCTGTGGAGGACTGGGAGAAACTAGCTCGTAATATACCTGGCTGGAGAGCCACCATCTACTTGTCAGTGAAAGAATTTGAGTCCAATCGAATTAAACACCAAAAATTGAAACGGGCTATTAGAAAGGACAATGTTTATCCCAGCAACATTCAAAGTGGAGAAGTTCCAACATTTAGTTTATGTGGAAGAGTATGTCTCGCCAGGACTGGCCTGGTGAGTCATCTGAGAAAACACAAGGATTGAGTGTCAAATGCTACTGGCACCCAACTATAATGATTAAAAAAAACAGGAAATGGTCTTACTCGAACACGAGTTGACAGACATTATTATTATTATTATTATTATTATTATTATTATTATTATTATTATTATATACGAAACCAACGACTTTGGAAGAACTTATGGGAAATGTTCCCGAGTTTAATTTTGGAATGAATTTGAACGCGGTTCCACGATAAGTTTATTTTGATCTTTTTTTTTTTTTTTTTTTTTTGTACCAAGCGTCTATCCAGCTTCACCAAGCACCGATCGGATATTCCATCCTGAAAAGTCAAATGATCCGGGTGGGATGGGTTTTTTTTTATTGATTATCGAGGAAGAACTTCTGACTATTTTCATTTATCTCAACTTCTAAGTCGCGTCGAAATCGCAGTAACGTTTCGATTCTTCTCATCATGCCCCCCCCCTCCAAACTAACATCATCGAACAATTCATTCTTCCCCTCCTTCTTTCGACATTGGAACCAAATTCTTTGCTTTTAATCAAAGAAAGAATAATTCTACCCGGAATTCTGGGATTGTCATTATTGTATGATTTTCAGTGAGGTATTTCAGTTTATACATTCATCTATCAAGAGCGGGGATCACCAAAACTGATAATTGAAAAAATAACGAGTGCGGGCCACATTATTATTGTGTTGAATACTTGCTAGCCAGAACGAAAGTTCTGAGAAAAAGATGTAAAACAAAATTTATTTTTCTATATTATATTCATGGACAGGGCCGAGTTAGCTCAGTCGGTAGAGCGTTCAGCTAGAAACCACAAGGTTCATAATTCGATACCGGCCGTCGCTAACTCAGCGTATGAGTAGCGTAGGGATCTGTGCGGTAAAGTAAGGAGCTGATAGTAGGTGTGGCGCCCCACCTCAGACGCTAAAATAATCTCCTTGGTCTAGCGCTAGTGAAAAGGGGATAGACTCCCTCGCTGATTGGCTGATAACGACTTTAGGCCACCCCGATGACTTTACTTTACTATATTCATGGATGGGTGGCGTAAGTTGCGCAAAAACAAATTTAACCAAAATATTTATTTTCAAAACATTATCAAAGAACGCAACATTAGCAGAAAAGTTTAGTGAGATTTGTGAAACTGAAGTTTGCCTTTAAAGATATTGTCAATGTTTGGTTTGGAATTGCTACAATAATTAGATAATCAAGAGAATTGCTTTCAAATGCTATCGAATGTTTATCAGCGACGTGGAACACCGTACAGCTGTTTCAACTTTATTAAGTCTCATCAGCTGTGTATACCTACCATCTTCCGCCGACAGAGATCGAAACCGGGTACCCAGCACGCAGAGTCAGGTGTACGGTGTTCCACGTCGCGCACGTTATTCGCCGGGTTTGCTCGTCATTATTATTTTCAATAATTATCGAATTTTATACAATATACGCATTGTAATTGCCTTAAAATAATAATAAAATAATAATAATAATAATATATATACATATATATATAAAGATAAACCTAATGGGTCAGATAAACCTACTTAAAGTTTCGCTTAGTCCTCTTCAGGGCTAAGATCCGACTCTCTCTCTCTCTCTCTCTCTCTATATATATATATATATATATATATATATAGCAATGGGTAAATAGTAGGGAAAAGTGGACTTTTTAATCTTGGCAAGGTAACCAGTCTAGGAGAAGGAAAACTCTGAATTCAAACCTGTTAAACTCCGCTTAAGAAATTGTCGTATCCGGCTCGTGCAGAGGTGTTGGTATATATATATATATATATATATATATATATATATATATATATATATATATTGAATAGTTTTGAGAAAGGAAGTGCAGACGCAACAGATAAGTTTTTCTTTATACCTAAGCACTTTAAAAGTTTCCATTTTGATTTGAAGAAAAGAAAAAGAAAATGACAAAAAAAAATGTCGTCTGCTTCAGTCACTTTTTATATACAGCGACGAACCTCCCGCCATGGAATACATTAATACAGTGTCGCGAATATTTTAATATCTAAATCCAAGACGTATATAAAAAAAAAAAAAGAATTAACAATAAAAAAACCTTAATGGAATTTTTTTTTAAAGAAAACCTAAGATTTCTCTATTATTTACGTATTTCTATTCAGCATTGTCAAGAAAACACATATATGCTTAGGTAGCACGAATGATGTTATAAAAAAGAATAAAAAGGAAAAGTGATATTAATTTATATGCAAATAGGGAAGCCATTTTCTTTCTTTTTTTTTTATTCGTTAGATGTCACAAGCTGTAAAATCAACGTTAAAATATGAAATATTTGTTGAAAAGCTTAGGAGACGTACAGATATAAGTTTCAATTGTTATAGGGTCTCAAATTGCGAGTGTACGGGTTGACTTGTCTGAATAGGATGAACTGATAAAGAGACAGACAGACAGACGGACGGACAGACAGACGTAGGGTTATATAGTGACCAAGTAATAGATAAATAGATAGATAGATAGATAGATAGATAGATATGAAAAGGCCAATATATATTGATATGAATAGGCCTAGATAGATAGATAGGTAGATAGGAACAGGCTGAGATAGATAGATAGATAGATAGATATGAAAAGGCCAATATATATTGATATGAATAGGCCAAGATAGATAGATAGATAGATATAGATAGAAACGGGCTGAGATAGATAGATAGATAGATATGAATAGACCAAGATATATTGATATGAATAGGCCAAGATAGATAGATAGATCGATAGATAGGAACAGGCTGAGATAGATAGATAGATAGATAGATAGATAGATATGAATAGACCAATATATATTGATATGAATAGGCCAAGATAGATAGATAGATAGATAGGAACAGGCTGAGATAGATAGATAAATAGATAGATAGATAGATATGAATAGACCAATATATATATTGATATGAATAGGCCAAGATATATAGATAGAAGATAGATAGATAGATAGATAGATAGGAACAGGCTGAGATAGATAGATAGATAGATAGATAGATAGATATGAATAGACCAATATATATTGATATGAATAGGCCAAGATACATAGATAGATAGATAGATAGATAGGAACAGGCTGAGATAGATAGATAGATAGATAGATAGATATGAATAGACCAATATATATTGATATGAATAGGCCAAGATAGATAGATAGATAGATAGATAGATAGATAGGAACAGGCTGAGATTGATAGATAGATAGATAGATATGAATAGACCAATATATATTGATATGAATAGGCCAAGATATATAGATAGAAAGATAGATAGATAGATAGATAGATAGATAGGAACAGGCTGAGATAGATAGATAGATAGATAGATAGATAGGAACAGGCTGAGATTGATAGATAGATAGATAGATATGAATAGACCAAGATATATTGATATGAATAGGCCAAGATAGATAGATAAATAGATAGGAACAGACTGAGAGAGAGAGAGAGAGAGAGAGAGAGAGGAAAATACTAGAATAGATAGATAGATTAGATAGATAGATAGATAGATATGAACAGGCTAAGATATGTTGATATGAATAGGCCAAGATAGATAGACAAATAGATAAATAGATCGATCGATAGATAAATAGATAGATAGATAGATAGATAGGACCAGATTGAAAAAAGGAGAGAGAGAACATCCTATAATAGATAGATATAGATATGAACAGGCTGTGATAGAGAGAGGGGAGAGAGAGGGACCCTTTGGTCGACCAATACACGAGACCGACTTATATACGGGTGTCTACAATATTTAGACAGTATAGGAAGGACTACCAGCAACCCTTGGCCTCATATATCAATCATTTTCTGACCATAAATCGGAAGTCGAGTGTGAACGGTATTCAAACCTAATGGGAATGGCGATAAGGAGTCCTTAGCGTCTTATATTAATGATTTTCTGACCATAAATCAAGAATCGACTTATACACGAGTGTACAGTAGTTAGACTTTATAGGAAGGACTAACAGCAACCCTTGGCTTTATAAATTAATGGTTTTTGTGACCATAAATCAAGGGTCGACCAATACACGAGATCGACTTATACACGAGATCGACTTATACACGAGTGTGTACGGTATTCAAACATAATGGGAAGGACTAGGAGCAACCCTTGGCTTTATAAATTAATGGTTTTGTGACCATAAATCAAGGGTCGACCAATACACGAGATCGACTTATACACGAGATCGACTTATACACGAGTGTGTACGGTATTCAAACATAATGGGAAGGACTAGGAGCAACCCTTGGCTTATAAATTAATGGTTTTGTGACCATAAATCAAGGGTCGACCAATACACGAGATCGACTTATACACGAGATCGACTTATACACGAGTGTGTACGGTATTCAAACATAATGGGAAGGACTAGGAGCAACCCTTGGCTTTATAAATTAATGGTTTTGTGACCATAAATCAAGGGTCGACCAATACACGAGATCGACTTATACACGAGATCGACTTATACACGAGTGTGTACGGTATTCAAACATAATGGGAAGGACTAGGAGCAACCCTTGGCTTTATAAATTAATGGTTTTGTGACCATAATCAAGGGTCGACCAATACACATCGAATACACGAGATCGACTTATACACGAGTGTGTACGGTATTCAAAACATAATGGGAAGGACTAGGAGCAACCCTTGGCTTTATAAATTAATGGTTTTGTGACCATAAATCAAGGGTCGACCAATACACGAGATCGACTTATACACGAGATCGACTTATACACGAGTGTGTACGGTATTCAACATAATGGGAAGGACTAGGAGCAACCCTTGGCTTCATAAATTAATGATTTTGTGACCATAAATCAAGGGTCGACCAATACACGAGATCGACTTATACACGAGTGTGTACGGTATTCAAACAATGGGAAGGACTAGGAGCAACCCTTGGCTTATAAATTAATGATTTTGTGACCATAAATCAAGGGTCGACCAATACACGAGATCGACTTATACACGAGTGTGTACGGTATTCAAACATAATGGGAAGGACTAGGAGCAACCCTTGATTAATTTTGCGACCATAAATCAATGGCCGACTAATACACGATCGATACACGAGTGTGTACGGTATTCAAACAAAATGGAAATGACTAGACAAACCCTTACTTTAATTAATGATTTTGTGACCATAAATCAACGGTCGACTTATACACGAGTGTGTACCGTATTCGAATATAACAGGAAGGACTAGGAGCAACCATTGGCTTCATAAATTAAGGATTTAGTGGCCATAAATTAGGGGTCGACTTATACACGAGATCGACTTATACACTAGTGTGTACGGTATTCAAACATAATGGGAAGGACTAGGAGCAACCCTTGACTTCATAAATTAATGATTTTGTGTCCATAAATCAAGGGTCGACCAATACACCAAATCGACTAATACACGAGTGTGTACGGCACTTACGAGACGCACATTAGTAGCGAAACATCAGCTGTCAGCTACAAATGGTTGACAACCTTTTTCAATTTACGGAAGGCTCGTTTGCCATAAATTCCCTTTCAGGAGAAACATGTTCGGTGATTGATGGTAAATATGCCTAATTCATAAACATTAATTACTTTTCTTCTCTTCCGTTATTGTGTAGTCGCGTTGTTATGTTTATGGGCGACACGTCACCAACGGAAAGGCCAATTAGATCATTTGTAACAGCGTCGTTTTTAAATAGGGAAGAAACAGGCGAACATAATTGTCTTTTTGTCTCCTCACCAAAAGAAAAAAAGCAGTCCCAAATTGTTAACAAAAGACGATTTCGTATTTTTCTTTTCTTTCTTGTCCGGTAATCCCTACTCAAAAAAGATTTATCATAATTTGTCACAACACACTTCACAAAGAAAGACGTTTCTTTTATCATTATAATTTACTCCTTTTGAGTTTTCATATCAGCATTAGCTGATGGTCTATCACTGGAGTCTGAGTGACAGCAAGTCTCCTCAGGTCTCCAGGACTCGTCTGAGTATTCTAACAGATTGCAGCAGTGCAGTGTTCTGAATGGTTTCAATCCTTCCTTTGATATCCAGTCTTTCCAAACCCTTTTCTAATTCTTTTGGGACCGTTCCAAGTGCACCAACTACAATTGGTATAACTTTCACTTTCATATTCCATAACTTTTTCAGTTCTCTGGCAAGGTCCAGATATTTGTCCATTTTTTCATTTTGCTTTAGCTTTACCCTGTGATCTGCTGGCACTGCAAAATCCACCAGTTGACAAGTTCTTTCTTTTTTGTTTATCAACACTAGGTCTGGTCTTCTTGCTAGGATTAGGTGATCCGTTTTTCCCAGAGAATTTTATGTGTTTCGTTCTCAAGAACAGATTATTATTATTATTATTATTATTATTATTATTATTATTATTATTATTAGTATTATTATTATTATTATTATTAGCAAAATAAAAAAACACCCTCCGTGCGATGTAAAAATACATTTTTGAAAGATATTGCTTGAGGAGGTGGAAGTTAAAAATTAAACGTCGGAGACTTTGAACCATAAATCATGAAATCATCAAATTTATTAAAGGAGTAAAAAATAAAACAATTTGAAATCGAAACTAAGTTCTATTAACTTTGAATATCTATTAAAATAAAACAACCTATATATAAATATATGATACTGGGGATGTATCTATTAAAACTTGTTTTAAAAAACAATGAGGACTGTCTAATGTTGCATGCTCAAATTTTGAGTGTATTTATTCTATGTTATGACGATTTATGACGGGTATAGTGACGTAAACAGTGACGTAGTTTTTGTTACAGACAAAAACTGGAAGCGAACCTCCATTATTAATAGATTATCATTACTATTTCAATCCCAGAGATGCTGATAGGTACGTCTCCGTCCATGACGCAGGAAAATCTAAAGGGACGCAGTAAAATAGTATCCATGCGTCCCAGTGTTTTTCTTTTTTCTTCCCTCACCATTTCAAGCTAACTGAAAATACATTTCAATTGTTTCTTAGAAACGAATTACACAGGATAGGTTACAAGGTAGGAGTTAGACGGTTTTAGTTGCTTCCCCCTATCATAAATAAAAAAAACCTACAATTTATTAAGAAATTATTATTTATTATTTAGTTGGGAACCATAAATTTTCCTGAGGACTCATTCAAAGTAAATATGTGCGTCCCAGGACTGCATTCCTTGTGAGTCTTTCACACCAGTGTACACAGATGGTCTTTCATTGGAGTGAAAAGTCTCCTCAGGTATTCAGGACTCTTCTGAGTATTCTAGCCGATCTTAACAATGCTGTTGTTTCGATGATCCTAATTCTTCTTTAATCTCCAATTCCCCAAGACTATTTTCATTGGGGACCGTTCCAAGGGCACCAATTACAATTGGTACGAGCTTTACCTTCGTGTTCCACAGTTTTCTCAGTTCTCTAGCAAGGTCCAGGTATTTGTCTATATTTTTGTTTTCTTTTACATTTTCGCGATGGCACAATCTACAGTATGGCAAGTTTTTTTTTTCTTATTAATTAACACAAGGTCAGGTCTCTTGGCCGGGAGTTGATGGTCCGTCTGTATCTCAAAGTTCCAGAGAATCTCATGCATCTCATTCAGAAAGAGAGAGAGGGGGGGCGTAGAGAAGGAGAAAGGATACAGAAAGTGTGAGAGAGTGCGAGAGAAATAGAGTAAAAGAAAAGATAAAGAGTATATATATATATATATATATATATATATATATATATATATATATAGAGAGAGAGAGAGAGAGAGAGAGAGAGAGAGAGGGGGAAAACTCTGAATTCAAACAATTAAACTACACTTAAGAAACTGACTTTACATCACAGCCTTCTCATGCGGAGCGGTTAGTATATATATATATATATATATATAAGTTATTCACATTACACGTGTTTTTGAAGTTTACTTCTCATCATTGTGACTTTACTTTAACAGCTACCTCTAGCCGGGATCGAAACCTGACTGAATTTTCGTCTGCCAAGTCTCTTACCCATATATTTGGTGATTGGTTTTGAATGTTATCACAATGCAAGTGTAAAAAAAATTAGGTAACTATGATGTCATTCGTTTACCTTTGATTTATTTTTGATATTTCGGGATAAAATCCCTTCGTCAGAAGATTTCTGAAAGCTGAATTCTAACACTGTTACCATATCGCTTCCTTCAAATTCTCTGCGTATGTATGTGTGTGTCCATGTATGTTTATTTGTGTGTGTTGGTGTGTGTGTGTGTGGGTGTGTGTGTGTGTGTGTGTGTGTCCAACAATATCTTAGTATAATTCCAGATTTGGTCTACCCTTTTTTATTTTTTTTTTTTTATTTATTTATTTATTTTTTTTTTTTTTTTTTTTTTTATAGGCCAAATCTGGAATTATACTAAGATATTGTTGGACAGACACATACACATCAACACACACACACATACACACACAACACACACACACATTCACACACACACCCACACACATTCACACATAGGCAAATAATTTGGAGGAAGATATCACCAGGCATACAACAGAATGGACAAATCCTCTCAACAAGGTAACAGCTCCAGAACTTAGTTTTCAGAAATCTTCTGACGAAGGGATCTTTATCCCGAAATATCAAGACACACAGAGACCCTGATATAAGTCAATATCTTAATTTCTAATAAATAAAATTTATTAACTCATAAACAATTACAGAAACTTATACGTAGGAAATGTACTCGTCGCCCAGAGTTCAAATCCTGGACGTGGTAATTGCATTTCAGTTAGCGCTAATACCCTTGGGAAAGGTATGAATCCTACTCTCCCTCCAGCTAT
Organism: Doryteuthis pealeii; assembly: GCA_023376005.1. Classification (NCBI taxonomy): domain Eukaryota; kingdom Metazoa; phylum Mollusca; class Cephalopoda; order Myopsida; family Loliginidae; genus Doryteuthis; species Doryteuthis pealeii. Next base: position 2,447,830 of record CM042180.1, read on the forward strand.
GGGTAAATAGTAGGGCAGTCTGGGCTCTTTAACCTTGGTTAGGCAACCGGTCTAGGAGAATGAAAACTCTGAATTCAAACCTGTTGAACTCCGATTAAGAAATTGACCTTGTGTCGCATCCTGCTCGTGCGGAGGGGTTGGTAAATATATATACGTAGGAAATGTTGGAAAAGTATACATCAAACTATTCTCCCTCCAGCTATGGGTGATTAGTAGCACAGGCTGGTTTCTTTTCGCGAGGTTAGGCAATTAATTGAAGAGAAGGAAACTGAATTCATACCTAATAAACTCTATTTCTCTGAATGTTTGAGATGAGGCTTGATGATTAGTATTATCTGCGTTATTCGGACTATTGTCCTCATCTTTATTGTTATCTGTACAACGTTTCGGCCGATATGCCCCTCCGGCCTTCTTCAGAAGGTTCTCGAGTCCGACAAGAAATACCTGAAGAAGGCCGGAGGGCATATCGGCCGAAACGTTGTACAGATAACAATAAAGATAAGGACAATAGCCCGAATAACGCAGATAATCCTAATAAACTCTGCTTAAGAAAGTAACTATGTGTCACATCCTACACGTGGGGAGGAGTTGGTAAATACTTATATTTATAATATTTACTAGAGAGAGAGAGACAGAGAGACAGAGAGACAGAGAGAGAAAGAGGGGAGAGAAAGAAATATACAGTGTTGCAGATAGCTTTTTAAAAATCTAGTGTCCTGGATTTGATTTAAATGAGTCCCCGTGAAATTTGATGGGTCCCAACTAAAGGTTCTTAACAAATTGCAGATTGTATCTATGAACAACTAAAGCCGTCTAACCTCTACCTTGTACCCCATATTGTGCAATTCGTTTCCGATAAAATTTGAAATGTATTTACAGTTAGCTGGAAATGGTAAATGAAGAAGAAAAAAACTGGGACGAATGGATACGATTTTACTGCGTCCTTTTAGATTTTTATGTGTCAGTGACGCAGGAAGCGTACCTATCAGCATCTCTGAATATATATAGGGAGAGAGGACAGAGAGACAGAGACAGAGAGAGAAGACAGGGGGGAGACAGAGACGAACAGAACAGACAGACAAAAGAGAGTTGCAGGAAAAGATTATATATATATATATATATATAAATATATAGAGAGAGAGAGAGAGAGAGAGGGGGGGAAGAGAGAGGGGGGAAGAGAGAGAATGAGAAAGAGAAAGTTACAAAAATATTATATAATATATAAGAGAGAGACAGAGAAAGGGTGATAGAGAGACACAGAGAGAGAGAGAGAGAGAGAGAGAG
>CM042180.1:2454113-2458640 GCA_023376005.1 Doryteuthis pealeii
ATACAATTTTCATAGTAAAAATCATTGTCCAATGCATTTTTATAGTAAAAATCACTTCCAATGCATTTTCATAGTAAAAATCACTTCCCATACAATTTTCATAGTAAAAATTACTTCCTATGCATTTTCATAGTAAAAATCACTTCCAATACATTTTCATAGTAAAAATCACTTCCAATGCATTTTCATAGTAAAAATCACTTCCAATACATTTTTATAGTAAAAATCACTTCCAATACATTTTTATAGTAAAAATCACTTCCAATACAAATTGTAAATTATCGTTTCTGGCTTAAATAGCTCCTCTTCATTTCTGTTCCCTTTCGTGGAAATTCTACGGGTCCTGCTGATTATTATTATTATTACTCGTTTTGTGTAAACAAACGATATGGCGTATTTGGCGTTCGCGCTAATAAGTTATAAATGATATGACAAGAATTGTATAATTGGTATGCCACATGCTCTCCAGAAAGGGCAAGCTCCGAGCAAAAGGAGATGCGAGTATTTTCAGAAGAGCTTTTGTATGTCCGACCCACATAGCTTACTAACGATCTCAGAATGACGGTCTGTGAGAGCAATTACCATCCCCACCCATGGGCGTCTGGGAGGGGGGAAGATATACCAAGAACACATCCTACTGGAAAACTTGTTACACGGTAGACCTTCTCCCCGTGGAGAAGGTGATATTTATTCACATCTGTTATATTCTCATCTGTATCGGAAAGGTGTGCTGTCACTTGATCTCAATAGAAAGAAGGTTAGTTGGTTGGTAGGATTATCAAATTATCAAGTTATAAATTTTGGTTAGATTTTACAGCATGTCAACACTTGTTGGGTTATTTTATGCCAAAGACATTTTATTTTATTCATTCTTGGCTGGTTGGTTGGATTTTATGGCATGACAACCCTTGTTGGGTTATTTTATGCCAAACACATTTTGTTTTATTGATTCTTGGTTTGGTTGGTTGCGTTTGGATTTTATGGCATGACAACCCTTGTTAGGTTATTTTATGCCAAATACATTTTGTTTTATTGATTCTTGGTTGGTTGGTTGGATTTTATGGCATGACAACACTTGTTGGGTTATTTTATGCCAAATACATTTTGTTTTATTGATTCTTGGTTGGTTGGTTGGATTTTATGGCATGACAACACTTGTTGGGTTATTTTATGCCAAAGACATTTTATTTTATTCATTCTTGGTTGGTTGGTTGGTTGGATTTTATGGCATGTCAACACTTGTTGGGTTATTTTATGCCAAAGACATTTTGTTTTATTCATTCTTGGTTGGTTGGTTGGATTTTACGGCATGTCAACCCTTGTTGGGTTATTTTATGCCAAAGACATTTTGTTTATTCATTCTTGGTTGGTTGGTTGGTTGGATTTTACGGCATGTCAACCCTTGTTGGGTTATTTTATGCCAAATACATTTTGTTTGATGGTTGGTTGTTTTTAGTTTTTGTTTTAACGGCATATTAACCTATCTGGGGTTATATCATGCCAAACGGTTAGGAAGTAATGTATGTTGTGTATTTATATTTATACTTTTTAGTAATTGGTTTTAATAATGAGTTAGCATTATTAGGGATTATGTTGTATGGTATTGATTTGATTCATGTCTATATTCTATGGTATAATTTTATTTCCCTCAAAAAAGAGAGAATATCCTCCATGTTGACATTTTCATACAGATCTTTCATATTGTTTGCTTTAAAATAACGGTTTCTGAACTGCAAAAACAATGCATTCCATGAATAAGTGTTTAACAGTCAAAGGTGTTTGACATGTTTCACACTGTGGTTGTTGTTCTTGTTTGAGTATATAGGAGTGCGTTAGTATTGTGTGATCAATGCGTAATTGTTTGATTCATTCGTGATAGGTATTTTTAAACACATTTTTAAACTCATATTTTTCTATTTAACCCATAGATGGAACCCTAACAGGTACTACAACTCCAGATCAAGGTGTACCTAGGAGTTATGGTGACAATGGGGTACTCCACATTGCCCACAGCCCCAGGGCTGGAACTTCACCATCAGATAGAGTTTAACATCATACACAGGGCATTAAGACCCTCAGTCACCGCCATCTAGTACATATATGATAAAAAGTGCATTTCACTTAGCACTAATACTCTTGGGAAAGGTATGAATCTTACTCTTCTTCCAGCTATGGTTAGAGCCGTAAGAAATGGTCTTGTCGACCCGAGTTCAAATCAAAGGCTGTTTGCATTTCATTAGTGCTAATACACTTGGGAAAGGTATGCATCCACCTATTCCTCCTCCAGCTATGGGTAAATAGTAGGGCAGACTGGGCTCTTTAACCTTGGTTAGGCAACCGGTCTAGGAGAAGGAAAAACTCTGAATTCAAACCTGTTAAACTCCGCTTAAGAAATTGACCTTGTGTCGCATCCTGCTCGTGCGGAGGAGTTGGTAAATATATATATGATAAAAAGTGTTGGGGATTTCCCATAAGGGCAATAGGGTTGGGACAATCATATAGGTGCTAGGGCTTGACATGACCAGCCGATTGATCTATCTATCTATCTATCTATCTATCTCAGATCGTCCATCTTCTCTCTCTCTCTTCTCTCTCTCTCTCTCTCTTTCTCTCTCTCTCTTCTCTCTCCTCTCTCTCTCTTCTCTCTCTCTCTCTGTGTAGCTCAGTCTCTTCATATCTATTGGCTACCCGGCGTTGCCTGGGTAGAGAGGTATTCTAGCACCCATATGATAAAAAGGGTTGGGGCTTGCCATAAGGGCAATAGGGTTGGGACAATCATATAGGTGCTTGGGCTTGATGTGACCAGCCAATTGATCAGACCGCCCAGCTCGCCTTAGTAAGTGTCAAAGTGGAGTGTTGCATGTCATGGACTTCTCAGCCACCAACGTTCCATCCTTAAGCATTACGGGTCGCGATCCACGGCCAACAGGTGGCTCCATTATGGCGGAGGGGTCTTACCCCTCTGCAGAGGTTCAGTCGGTGTGTTCTAAAGCCCCAGTCTGAAAGAAAAATTTTAATTAAAAAATAAAAAAGACAACAAAAAAAGAATAATTTTCATATTAACTCCTGAAGAAGGCGTACCTTGAACACCGAAACCGTGGGAGAGAGAAAAACATTTTTTCTACAACTATAAATGGTCTATATTTTACGAAATATATTGAGGCCTTTTGGATTAACTACAAATGCTACTGCAATGAAAACATGGTAGTAAACCTTGATGAATATAATATATATATATTATTATATATATATATATATATATATATTTGAATATATGAATATATGAATATATATATATATATGAATATATATTTTTTTTAATGTTTTTTTTAAGTTGGGCGTTATTACGAAAGCATTAAAAATTATATAAATGAATGAACTCGATATTTATGGAGAGTATTGGATTCACTTATTTTTTTTAATCATTTTTTTGTCATAAATTTTCAGGTTCGTTAGATACCTTTATCAAATGAATGTTATTACTGTTTAACGGCTTCCTTGTCTCTGTTGTTATCGACAGTGGCAGCGTCAGTAAAATATTTATAATAACGGAGAATTCCGATGTCTGCGTTCAATCCCTTCACGTGTGTTTTGTAATTTTAGAATCCATTTAGTTTCTGATGATTGATTTCTAGATTGTTGTTGTTGGAAAATGCGTGTTCTAATAAGATGCATTGAGGTGTTAAAGGTTGTGTGATAAGGTGTTAAAATGAAGTGCTATTGTACTATGCGGGGATTTGAGATTTTATAGTGGATTTGTGGTTATTTAGTCTTAGTCTAAAGGGTGTTGTGGAGAGAAACATCAACTTAAAAAAAAAACAATTTTAAAAATATATATACCGAGAGAATCATACGGAGGACCACCTAAAATACAATATGAATTATATATAATATATATAATATATATATATATATATATATATATAAATGTATATATTTGTGTGTCACGTACAAATCCCACGCAAGGATTGAAAAAAAATAACGTAGCGTTCAACCGTTATTAAACAGCCATTATAATTTTTAAAAAAGTTGCAGAAACTCACACAACCTATCAAATATCGGACATATTCTGCCAAAATAATAACTCAATGCCTGAAGAAGACAACAGATCAGAAACACGTGTCGCGTATGTAAGATAAAAAGAATTTTTTAAAAATTTCTAAGAACATAATTACATTTTGGACCTTCTTCTTTTTTATAAAATATTAAATTTTCTCCCGTTGGAACCAGAACAACATTTTTATATATTATATATAAGTATATATATAATTATATATATATATTATATATTATTATAGTGTTATTATTGGGTCCAATGGAGAAAAAAAAGATTCTATAAAAAAATTGCAAAAAACGATTATGTTTTTTAAAAAAAATTTTTTATAGAATATATATATATATAAGATTTTTGGATGTTTGTTTTGTTTATAGAAGCATTGTTGAATAAATTATTATTTATATTTTGCTTTGAAGGCAATTATAATGCATGTATCGCATAAAAATTCGATTAATTATAGAAAATAATCT
>CM042180.1:2466240-2491240 GCA_023376005.1 Doryteuthis pealeii
TTAAGCTGGGCTGGTCTAATTTGGGATACCTTTCAATTAAGCTTGGCTAATTTAGGTTACTTTTCAATTAAAATGGGCTAATTTGGTTTACTTTTCAATTAAGCTGGGTTAGTTTCAGATACTTTTCAATTAAGATGGGCTAACTTGGGGTACGTTTCAATTAAACGGGGCTAATTTGGGTTACTTTTCAATTAAACTGGGCTAATTTGGGACACGTTTCAATTAAGCTGGGCTAATGTTATAAACGTGAACATGTTTTTAAAAAATCTGCGTTATTTATGCATTATTTGACAGCGAGCATAGTAAAAAATTTAGGGGTTAGCTATTACACATAATATATGATCTTTTTTTTAAACTCCTTTTTGTGGCTAAAAATTAGGGGCCGTTTAATACACGAAGTCGTTCATTACATAAGTATATGCTTCATTATTGTAAACAAAAGAACATATATCAATAATCTGTCCCCCTTTAAAAAAAAAAGAAAAAAAAAAGAAAATAGTTTTGATTGAGACGTAGAGCAAGGGATACTCGGATTACAATTACCTTAGACGATTGCTTCTCGGGGCCCCCGGCGACAATTTTATAGTCGCTGTAGGCGATGGAAGTAATGTATATCACCCATAAAACGCCATTTAAAATTACCGTATTTAGGTCTCTATAAGTCCTCCTTCATTTATACTTAATCTATACTACGAATGTCATAGCGTGTACGTTTGTGTGTCTGTCTGTCTGTCCAGTGACGGAGAAACATTATCTGATTTTTTGACACGGATACCTACTCGGCCTTAGTCAACAAAATAGGGTGTCCTGTGTATATGACAGTAAACTACATCCGGTTTATGGGGTAGCAAGTGGTTTAGTGTTTTAGGTTTTAAAGGGTAGCTATGGTTATTCTTGGCGCGTCTTCCAGGGTTTGCTTTTACCCCCATCTTATTTGGTGGTTGCGCTGAAAAAAAGGAATTCAAGGGAAGAAATAGGAAGAGACAAAGACAAAAGGTAGTTTCATGATTTTGACTTTATTCTCAGGTCGTAGCCACCACGTGGTAAGGAAATTCCTTCCTGGCCAGTAGTCGTGTCTCACCCCAGAGGGTAAGGCCTAAATCCGAATGGCCGAGAGATTATCTTAGGGACCGAAGTGGGTCCTTTTTTTTCGCACATGCTCAGAGAGTTCTTCCGGTAAAGTCTCTTGGGAGTTTGTTATTTTTTTTAATTTTAATTTTATTTTAATCCCTTCAGGATCTAGAAATTGTGGAGTCACCCATTAGGTTATTTAATGTTAAACTTTATGATTTGCAAGAAAATACTTTGGTTTGGCTCGATTTTATAAACTCTTAGAAATAATTTTCATTGAATTTCGGTGTATTAATCTATTGGTAAAATAATTCATGTGTATTAATAAACTGGTGACTGACCCTCAGCCACAGCCTTCTAACACCTTTAGCATAAAAAGAGTTTGATGTTTGGTATTAGAGCACATGGCTAACAGGTAACCTTATTCATTCATCATGGATATTGAAAATTCTTTTTTTCTTTCTTTCTTTCTCTCTTTGCTTCTAATACTGTAATCGTTTCTTTCTTTATTTCTCTCTCTCTCTCTCTCTCTCTCTCTCTCTCTCTCTCTCTCTCTCTCTCTCTCTCTCTCTCTCCCTCTCTCTCTTTGCTTCTAATACTGTAACTGTTTTTTTCTTTCTTTCTCTCTTTCTTTCTTTCTTTCTTTCTTTCTTTCTTTCTTTGCTTCTAATACTGTAACCGTATCTTTCTTTCTTTCTCTCTTTCTCTCTCTCTCTCTCTTTCTTTCTTTCTTTGCTTCTAATACTGTAACCGTATCTTTCTTTCTTTCTCTCTTTCTCTCTCTCTCTCTCTCTTTCTTTCTTTCTTTGCTTCTAATACTGTGACCGTCTCTTTCTTTCTTTCTTTCTCTCTTTCTTTCTTTTCTTTGCTTCTAATATTGTAACCGTTTCTCTCTCTCTCTCTCTCTCTCTCTCTCTCTCTCTCTCTCTCTCTCTCTCTCTCTCTCTCTCTCTCTCTTTCTTTGCTTCTAATACTGTAACCGTCTCTTTCTTTCTTTCTTTCATCTCTCTCTCTTTTCTTTTCTTTCTTTCTTTCTTTCTTTGCTTCTAATACTGTAACCGTCCCTTTCTTTCTTTATTTTTCTTTCTTTCTTTCTTTCTCTCTTTTTTTAAGAACACATTTTTGTTAACTCATTATTTTTCTATTTACCCCATAGATGGAACCCTAACAGGTACTACCACTCTCGGTCAGGGTTGACCTGGGAGTAATGGCGATGCAAGGGTACTCCACACTCCCCAGAATTGGAACTTCACCCTGAGATGCAGCATAATTGTGTGCTAATTATTATCATCAGTTTCTTGAAAGCATTTGAAACTCTTGCAAATCATTGCTGTTAGATAGGCTTACTTGAAACAACATTGCTGTGTGCAAACTAATGATTATTATTAAATAATAATGCTCATTTTAAACTATATAATTGTGCTATCACTATTGCCATTACTCCCAGGTCGACTCAGACCCGGTCCGATAGGGTATTATCCATCTATTATATACACCTTTTCTCTGGTGTAGAGCGTTCGGCTAGAAACCACATGGTTTCTAGTTCGATTCCGGTCCTCGCCAACTCAGCGTATGAGTAGCACAGGGGTCTGTGTGGTAAAGTAAGGAGCTGATGGTAGGTGTGGCGCTCCACCTCAGATGCCCAAAAAAATAATCTCTTTGGTCTAGTGAAAAGGGATAGACTCCCTCGCTGTCTGGCTAATACCGACTTTAGGCCACCCCGACTTATATATATATATATATATATATATATATATATATATATGTGTGTGTGTGTGTGTGTGTGTGTGTGTTGTGTGTGTGTATAAGGGCCGGATTAGCTCAGTCGGTAGAGCGTTTGGCTAGAAACCACAAGGTTCCTAGTGCGATTCCGGTCCTCACCAACTTAGCGTATGAGTAGCATAGAGATCTGTACGGTAAAGTAAGGAGCTGATGGTAGGTGTGGCGCTCCACCTCAGACGCAGATACAATCTCCTTGGTCTAGCACTAGTGAAAAGAGAATAGACTCCCTCGCTGTCTGGCTGATACCGACTTTAGGCCACCCCGACGACGACGACTCTGCTTGTTGACTCTACCTCGTCGGACGCCATTTTCTTTGGGTTGACTTTTATTAAAGGTTGGTCTATTTCTTTATTAGTCTTCTTTCAGGGCTGGTCATTTTCAGACAAATTAAACGTTGAAAAATTATACAACTGTTAACATCTTGAGCAAATAAGGTGGTTAAAAGAAGAGTCGCTTGGTCAAATATTCAATCGCCAACTCATTTCTCCGTCAAATTTCATGACATGCCAGTGATGAGACTTTCCTGTGAAGATATCTGACGACAGAAGAAAGTGCAGGGAGAAGATATCCATGCTTTTCCTGAGATCTTTTGTGTACCCCCCCACCCCCACCCAAAAAAAAGAACAAAATACAAACAAAACAAAACAAGGCTACAAACAAAACAATATTTTGATGAAAATTAAAATTCATTGGTCATTTCACTTTTGGTAAATATAGCTTCATTCTCAATATTTTTTAACACAATTTGTAATTTGAAGAAAATTAATGTTTCATTCATTGTTTATTTCAGTCCTAGGAAATACAGCTTCAGTCTATATTTTTAATACAGTTCGTGTGTGCGTGTATATAGTTATCCTGGAGAAGCGATGACTAGATTAATACAACAACAAGTCTTGGTTATACTTGATCAAGTTTTATTTCTTAGCCCATGATTCCGCCGCGGGGCCCGACCCGTCAGAGCCAATACGTCTGCACTTCATGCAAGCTGGGTCGATTCTTTTAACTAAACTAACTTATTCCCACGCGTCCAATCGCACGCCTTCTAAGGGATCAAAGTTTATTAACAGTCACCGGTTAATTTTCCTGGACTCCATGATTTTAAATTAACGGCCCTATTTAAATTTCTAGCTACAGATACGTTCACAATTCATGCCTGCCCATGAATTGTAAAATACATATATAAAAGTAGTTGGTGTGTATGTATGTCCGGATGAAACTACGAAAACAAAACAATTAATGACAAAGTAAATATATATACACATTAAATATCACCGGTTCTCGCAATTTGAGCAAAAATTATGAAGATTTGATTTATATTCGAAGATATTTAAAAATTAGAAAGTATTAAATATTTTCAAATAATAAAAAAAATTGGAATATGCAGAGAAATAGCATTAAAATTCTACTTTAAAATGTCCGGCATAAATCTCAAAAATAAACAAATCAATACACTAGGTTTCCCCTCTTCTACCCATACGACGTTGGGTAGCTGCTTCTAGTACATATATAAAGGGCAGTTGGTATGTATGTATTTATGAAAATAAATAACAGAAAATACACGCACACTACATAAAGAAAAAAAAACTGTTATATAGTAAGGTCACGTGAGTATTAGGAGGAGAGTCCGTCGTCTAAGTACTTCAAGTGTGTTCTGCACAGTGACTAGAACAATCACCACTGTTGAGGTACGGGGATGGGTCATTCCATTATATCACAAACAAAAACTTCATATAATCGAAGCACTATATATCAAACAAAAAAAAACCCACCTTAAACAAAATAAACTTTGAATCAAGTCAACATGTTCTCAAATGCCTATAATTTCCCGCTTATCCTTCTTCCTCCATTCCCCTCCCCTTCTAACAGCTCGTGTCCCCCTCCCACAAAATCTCTACTGTATCGTTCGTTCGAACTACTAACAATTCCTACAACCTCCCCCTACCAATTGTTACTACCCCCACTACCAATTCATACGCTACTGCTGGTTTTCTTTAAAAACGAGACACCACGAAACATACCATCAGTTTCCAACCTGAAGATGGCAGATAGACATGCCGAAAGTGCTCGTGAAAAAACGTTTGGTGGATTGCTACACCAATTCCACCCTGACATTAAAAAGATGGCAGTTAGAAAGGGTCGAACAAAAACTCGTCCAACAAGAATCGTCAGTAGAGTTTAACACAACATATATATATATATATATATATATATATATATATATCTTATTATAATGGAGATTGTGTGTTTTATGTCTGTAACCGAAACTATATTACTATACAAGTCACAATTCCTTTAGTTATTGACATCACATTCTCAATGATTTTATTTTTATTCAAACCTCTATTATTGATAAAATTGTTTTACATTATTAATACTGTTAACCATATCTACATACTAATAACATGCTATTGTATTTATAAATACAACAAAATGGCGGTTTACAATGTGAACGGGAAGGCTAATTTGCATATTGATATTAAAAATTTGATTTTGATAAATATGTGCTTAGTATTATTGATTTCTAACTGTTTGGTTTTATTTTAATGAATATAAGCAAAAATCTCTTCAATAAATCTGAAATGAAATCCATTAACAAGAAAAAATAACTGTCATTTTATTCTTTACTTCCTCTTATAACTAAATACTTAAATTAGAAAAAATAACAATGAAAGACGAGAGTGATGGAAGTGTAAGTTTCAGTTGTTCTATTTTTCGATTATACCCCCCTCTGTTTCAAATCTTTTTATCTGCATTCTTATTTAGTTTCATTAGCTTTTCTAATTTAATACGATATTTTATTACATTAAAACTTTGATACTTGCACCCGGGGGGTGCATATATTTGCTAGTATATATATATATATATATATATATATATATATATTCGGATGAAACTATGAAAATAAAACAATTAATGACAAAGTAAATATATGTACCTAGCCATCGGAGACGAGGCTAAAAAAATTTTTTTTAATATATGTACACATTAAATATCATCGGTTCTTGCTTTTTGTGCAAAAATTATGAAGATTTGATTTATATTCGAAGATACTTAAAAATTAAAATATACATAGAAATGGTATTGAAATTCTATTTAAAAATGTCGAGCATTTGTAAATCTCAAAAGTAAACAAAGTAAATATATATACACATTGAATATCATCGGTTCCCGGTTAGATGTGGCACAATGCCAGAAGTACGGGGCGCCCAGTGAGAATCAAACACGAATAATAGTTTGCGAATCTAGCCTGCTAACCATTACACGACATGAGGTGCTATTTGCGCGATCGTATAAGCGATGGGCTGCCATCGATGATAGCCTTTTGTGTGTCACTCTTTGTGAGACTGGTCTATGAAACGTCAGGTTATTACATAGTCGGATGAAGGGGAAAGCGAGTAAAGACGTTTCTGTCGAATGTCTCGTATCGTGTCAAAAGATAGAAAAAAAATAATTCACAACTTATCGCTATGTCTCGCGAGAATTGTATTATTGGCTCAGTTTTTTTGTTTTTTTTTTATTTCATTTTATTTTATTTAATCTTTTTTTTTTTAATGTTAAAGAATTTGGTCTAAAAGGTTCTTGTATCTCTTTTATTGTTTTTGTGTTTGTTTTCTTTTTTGTTTTTCTTTTCTTTTATTTTTTTGCGTGTTTTTCGAAAATCCTATTAATGGAAGAAAGAAAAAAAGAAATTACTATATTTGCTTTTCATTTCCAACAAAGTCTCTTTGTTTGGCGTTGACAACTTTAACCCGTTTACAACCAAAATGATATAACACGTGCGCCTTATGGTGTGTAGTGTACTAAACCGGTGATTTTATTTCTCTTGAAAAACGATAGTTGCTTATGTCTCGTTTCCTACTACGAAATAAATGTAAGAATCAATTCACGGCGGAGTGATAGCAAGGATATTTTTATTTATCCCGTGGGTAATCACCTGTCACTCACACCCATTTGACTTAATGTCAAAGAGTACAATTTCTTATTCACTTTTTTCAAATTCAAAAATAAAAATCTATTCACTTTTTCAAATTCAAAAATAAAAATCGTCTCTAATTTTCTAAAATTATAATTGTTTAATAATAGATTATCTCTATTATTAAAAAATTATAATTTTAGAAAATTAGAGACTTGCACAGTTCCCATTGGATCGCCCTCCAATGTAATTCATAAGTATTCCTAAGACAATTTAAACTGGTATTCCCTTGGAATGTTTAATTCCTTGCACAGTTCCCGGTGGATCACCCTCATATGCATTTCTTTGTTTGTCGGAGAATTTTTTTCTTGGTGTCAGAGAACAAGTTATTAATAGTATTACCTGCGTTATTCGGACTATTGTCCTCATCTTTTTTGTTATCTGTACAACGTTTCGGCCGATATGCCCTCCGGCCTTCTTCAGGTATTTCTTGTCGGACTCATTTGGACACATGGCCTAGTGGATAAGGTAGTTAGGTTAAGACAGTTCTAAGTGACAGTTATCTCTGGATTCCGGGTTCAATCTTGAGCGGCGGCAGTAACATAGAAAAAAAATAAATTAACACAACTCCTACCCAGGCTATGGTTAGCGGAATGAGAACAGGATACCCCCGTGGACGGAATAAAGGGTTAGGTTCAAAGTTCCGTGATGGCCCCCGATTACGACAAGAAGGTTTCCGACTACGACAAGAAAGTTCCCGAGTCCGAAAAGAAGGTTCCCGAGTCCGAGAAGGTTCCCGAGTCCGATAAAAAATACCTAAAGAAGGCTGGAGGGCATATCGGTCGAAACGTTGTACAGAAAACAATGAAGATGGGGACAATAGTCCGAATAACACAGATAATACTAATCTTCAAGCCTCATCTCAAACATTCAGAGAAATAGTGTAGATAACAATAAAGATGAGGACAATAGTCCGAATAACGCAGATAATACTAATCTTCAAGACTCATCTCAAACATTCAGAGAAATAGTGTAGATAACAATAAAGATGAGAACAATAGTCCGAATAACGCAGATAATACTAATCTTCAAGACTCATCTCAAACATTCAGAGAAATAGTGTAGATAACAATAAAGATGAGGACAATAGTCCGAATAACGCAGATAATACTAATCATCAAGCCTCATCTCAAACATTCAGAGAAATAGTGTAGATAACAATAAAGATGAGGACAATAGTCCGAATAACGCAGATAATACTAATCATCAAGCCTCATCTCAAACATTCAGAGAAATAGTGTAGATAACAATAAAGATGAGGACAATAGTCCGAATAACGCAGATAATACTAATCTTCAAGACTCATCTCAAACATTCAGAGAAATAGTGTAGATAACAATAAAGATGAGAACAATAGTCCGAATAACGCAGATAATACTAATCTTCAAGACTCATCTCAAACATTCAGAGAAATAGTGTAGATAACAATAAAGATGAGGACAATAGTCCGAATAACGCAGATAATACTAATCATCAAGCCTCATCTCAAACATTCAGAGAAATAGTGTAGATAACAATAAAGATGAGAACAATAGTCCGAATAACGCAGATAATACTAATCATCAAGCCTCATCTCAAACATTCAGAGAAATAGTGTAGATAACAATAAAGATGAGGACAATAGTCCGAATAACGCAGATAATACTAATCATCAAGCCACATCTCAAACATTCAGAGAAATAGTGTAGATAACAATAAAGATGAGGACAATAGTCCGAATAACGCAGATAATACTAATCATCAAGCCTCATCTCAAACATTCAGAGAAATAGTGTAGATAACAATAAAGATGAGGACAATAGTTCGAATAACGCAGATAATACTAATCATCAAGCCTCATCTCAAACATTCAGAGAAAAACCTATTAATACTATCAACACCTGACCAACTATTAATATTACGACTGGTCACGTCAAAATGAAAAAATGCAAATCCTTATCATTTGGTGTCGTTTATCCGCCGAATTCTTATTTCTTATGAGTGTCGTCACCGGAGTTAAATAATGGACTGTTTCGTTTTTATTATAAAGAAAGAAAGGTAAGAAAAAGGACATGCTACACAGAAAAAATAAGAAGAAGGGAAAAAAGCTAGAAAGAGACTAGGGGAAAGATAGAGTGAGCCCGTGGAAGCGATAACCCTAATCTATTTCAGTCGAACATAATGAAAAGATGAAAATAAGAAAAATAGATTGAATGAGAGAGAGAGAAGAGAGAGAGAGAGAGAGAGAGAGAGAGTTAAATAAAGATTATTATACTCTTGAACTATTTGTAATAACTCTTAAGTAACCATATCAATCGTTGTAATAATTAAATTATCATACTGTGGTATATCCACAGGTCCTGCTAGTATGAACTAGAGAGAGAGAGAGAGAGAGAGAGAGACGTGACCAGTCGATTTTTTGTTAAATAACACGTGCGCCTTATGGTGTGTTGTGTACTAAAGCGGAGACTCCATCGCTATCGGACTGTAACGAGATCGAACGGCAAAACTCACAAACCTGTGATGAGCTAACAACGGTCCGTCGTTCGAAGAGACAGCGAGTGGCTTGTTGTACGTGTCGGCGGAAGCAGAAATGTGACGATTCCGACTAGTGGTGAAATCGTGAGTGTCCTTGAGGCCGCGATTTGTAGTGGCACGTCTCGTAGCTGGCGAGACGAGAGTTGTGACCTGTCTCGGCCAGACCGAGTATAAAAGGAGACGGTGGGACAGTGGCGACGTTGAAACACGACGGACTTAGTTTGTCAAAATTCTTCTCAAGTGTTACTTTGTCTTTGGTAGAACCAAGCTATTTCGGCGTATCGGTTGCAGCTCCGCTGAACTCCGGGATTAATCTAATGTCGAAGGCCTTGTCCGGCATTATGGAAAATAATGAAGCAAAATCCGAAATAGCTTGATTCTACCAAAGACAACGTAACACTTGAGAAGAATTTTAACAAACTAAGACTCCACCTCGCCATTGTCCAACCTTCTTCTTTTATACTCGGTCTGGCCGAGACACGTCACAACCCTCGTCTCGCCAGCTACGAGACTTGCCACTACAAATCGCGGCCTCAAGGACACTCACGATTTCACCTCCTTCACAACTAGTCGGACTCTGCTTCCGCCGACACGTACAACATGCCACTCGCTGTCTCTTCGACCGACGGACCGTTGTTGGCTCATCACAGGTTTGTGAGTTTTGCCGTTCGATCTCGCTACACGGACTGATATTAACAATAGACCATTCCGCCAACTACTTGCTTAATTCTTCCTCTAATCGTAAAATTCATCTACGTCACTGCTTACGTCACTATACCCGAAATCGTCATAACATAGAATAAATACACTCAAAATTTGAGCATGCAGCATTAGACAGTCCTCATTGTTTTTTTTTAAAACAAGTTTTAATAGATACATCCCCAGTATCATATATTTATATATAGTTTGTTTTATTTTAATAGATATTCAAAGTTAATAGAACTTAGTTTTGATTTCAAATTGTTTTGTTTTTTTATTGTTTTTTACTCCTTTAATAAATTTGAGGATTTATTAATTCTCCCTCTTTGTCGTAAAACAAAACAAACCATTTAATTCAGAATCGAGTCATTTTGATAAACAAAGAACCCCGGTTGCTTACAGTACCCGCTGTTGCTTAATTGGTCACTCAATTAAGTATTGAATTGGTGATCTTGCGGGCACCGGAGTTTTCAGTATAAATTGACCGTAATCGCTCAGTCGGGATCGAATCGAAACCGCCATGGCAGCAGTGATCTGTGAATCTATCGCTCTATCACAAATCGACACGCAGTACCCCCAACCGTGCTAAGTGTATCGCGCGCGGGACAAGCGGTGTAAGATTGTTTTCCACTGACCTTAGATGGCTTCTGCCGAACGGGTCAGGGTAGGGGGTCGGGGGAGATGGGACAAGGAGGGGGTGGACGTGAGGTGATGATGATGATGATGATGATGGAGGAGTCAGGAGAAATGGCGAAGATCAAAGACAGAAGCGAATGACGTTATCAAGAGAAATCAAAAGCAAACTAAGTGCAAGCCGGAAGCTATAATATATTTCAATTTGGAGAAATGAGAAGGCCTTCATATATATATATATATATATATATATATATATATATATATATATATATATATATAATATATATATATATATATATATATATATATATATATACTTTATTTACTTATAATATAATATATATATATATTGGGCACCTCTCGTGGTGTAATGGTTAGGAAGCTTGATTAGCAGACCATTGTTAGTGAGTTTGATTCTCACTGGGTGCTCCATACTTCCGGCTTTATACCACATCTATGGAGGCGCGTGGGCTAGTTGTTAGAGTCGTGGAAAATGGGCTCGTCGATTCGAGTTCAATTCCTAGACGAAGCTGTTGGCATTTCACATAGCGCTAATACCCTTGGGAAAGGTATGAATCCATATATTCTCCCTCCAACTATGGGTTAAATAGTAGGGCAGACTGGGCTCTTCAGTCTTAGGTAGGTAACCAGTCTAGGAGAGGGATAACTCTGAATTAAAAATTCCTGAGCTCGGTCGTTGATTGGGTTTGTGGCAACCCTTGATGCACCAATTCTTTCCTATCGACTGTGCCAAAAAGTGTGGATGGTCCAACACAAGCCTTCACCACTATAAACAAATCACTGTGTGGGTGTTCATTGCATGTATGAACCCTCATGCGTCGAAAATCGACGGGAGAGTCCATAATATATATATATATATATATATATATATATATATATATATATATATATATATAATGTGTGTGTGTATGTATATATTTATATATATCATTGGCAATCAGTCTCGAAAGATTATGATAAATGTTTTGTGTGCCCTAAGGTTGCAGCGCCTCCTGTGACTATGAAGTCCGATGTTGAGAAACATTCTCGACCACAGATTTTGCATTTGTAGGTTGTCCCTGTAGATGATGATGTTCGATGCTTTGTTGCCGTTGCTTTCTTATGGCCTCTTAGCTTCGTGATGTTATATCAGGGTGAATTCTGACGTGTACAGGCCTCTATGTTGTTGTATAATATATATATATATATATATATATATTATATATAATATCATGTATAAAGATAAATCTAATGAGTCAGACGAACCTACTATTAGTTTCGCTTAATGCTCTTCAGGGCTAAGATCTGGCTACAGAGACAAGGAGCAAAACAAATTAAATAGTACTTACTGCAGTAGTCATTTAAATTAGCTGAGCTAGACCGACCAATAAAAACGAACAAAAAACACAGATCACTATAAATCTATTGTTTTATAAATATTTAATTTATTCATTAAAATTTTTTTTTTTTAATTTTTTATTATTATTATATTTAATTTATAATTTTATTATTATTATATTTAATTTATAATTTCAAAGAAAAGGAAAAGATAAATTTGAATCTATTACATCAGTACAAGCACCCCCTCGCTATCCTAATCCCCCCCCAACGAATGGAAACCCAGCACGCCGAGGTTTGTCCGCCTATCTGCCCGTAATTATACGATCCATCGATACGACTAAATATATATATATATATATATATATATATATATATATTGACCTGTCGCAGTTTGAGAGCTCAATGTGTGCTCTTATTGTTAGAGTCACAGAGCAAATTTATAAGTAAAGAAATAACAAAAGACTTAGAGATTTTGCATTATAGCCTATTTCGGGGAGCTTAGACAAAGTGTCTAATTCTCCCAGCTCATCATATTATATATATATATATATATATATATATATATAATATATATATATATAAATCTAGTACAGATATAATTATATATACTAGCAAATATATATGCACCCTCCGGGGCAAGTATTTAAGTTTTATGTAATAAAATATTATATTAATTAGAAAAGGCTAATGAAACTAAATAAGAATGCAGTTAAAAAGATTTGAAACAGAAGGGGGCATAATCGAAAAATAGAACAACTGAAACTTACTCTTCCACACTCTCGTCTTCATTGTTATTTTTTCTAATTTAAGTATTGAGTTAAAAGAGGAAGTAAAGAATAAAATGACAGTTATTTTCTTGTTAATGGATTTCATTTAAGATTCATTGAAGAGATTTTTGCTTATATTCATTAAAATAAAACCAAAACAGTTATAAATCAATAATACTAAGCACATATTATTAAAATCACATTTTTAATATCAATATGCAAATTAACCTTCCCGTTCACACTGTAAACCGCTATTTTGTTGTATATATAAATACAATTGCATATTATTAGAATGTAGATATGGTTAACAGTATCAATAATGTAAAACAATTTTATTGATAATTGAGGTTTAAATAAGAAGTAGAATAATGGAGAATGTGATGTTAATAACTGAGGGAATTGTTACTTGAGTAGTGATATAGTTTCGGTTACAGACAGAAAAACACACAATCTCCATTATAATAAGATATATATATATATATATATATATATATATATATATATATATATATGTGTGTGTGTGTTTAACATCATGTGTGGAAACAACTCAAAATTTAATGTTTAAACGCTTTTCTATTACAGTGATAATAGGATCTCTGGTATATATATATATATATATATATATATATATATATAAGGGGTGGTGCGCTACGCTTGTCACCCTTAATTGACCCAAAATGGTTCAAGTCCACCCGAGTGAGCGTCCGTCCTTTGACGTTTCGAATATGAAGAAAGAGACCCCACCCGAAATCCAATCAAGGGAGACAACTTTATCTGGTAATAATCAAACTGACGTCACGGCATAATGTGGGGGGGGGTCATTCAGTAAGACCTGGGGATCTTATGCTGAGAAAGCCCCCTTGTCATGAGGAATTTGGCCTAGAGAGAAAGAAAGAAGTAGGGAAGAAAAGGAAAAGAACAAGAAAAAGAAAAGGACGAAACAGGAAAGCAGAACCTTTGGATATACCACAGTATAATAATTTAATCATCACAACGTTTGATATGTTTACTTAACCAATTTTAAGTTAAAAATGATTTCTGATCTGCAAAATTTGGTTTGGTTAGTTTTGTTTTACGGCATATCAACCTCAGTTGGTCATTTAATGCCGATAAAGTTTTGAAATAAATCAATTCTTAATGGATAATACAATTTTTTTTATAAATACATTTTTCTATTTAACCCATAGATGGGACCCTAACAGGTACTACCACTCCGGGTCAGAGTGGACCAGGGAGCAATGGTGATGAAGGGGTGCTCCACATTCCCCAAACCTCCAGAACTGGAATCTCACCATCAGATAGAGTTTAACGTCATTCCCTGGACATGTAGATCCGCAGCCACCGCCTTCTAGCACCCATATGATAAAAAGGGGTTGGGGCTTGCCATAAAGGCAATAGGGTTGGGGCAATCATATAGGTGCTAGGGCTTGACGTCTGCAAAATTTCAACTTAAAGAGACTAGCAGGACCTGTGGATATACCACAGTATGATAATCTAATCATCTCAACGTTTGATATGCTTATTTAACCAGTTTTGAGCTAACATTTCAACTGATGTTGCAGCTTCTGAGCAAAAATCAAACGTTGATCAGTCGGTAGATCATTCGGCTGGGAATCACAAGGTTCCTGGTTCGATCCCGGCCCTCACCAACTCAGCGTATGAGTAACACAGTGATCTGTGCAGTAAGGTGAGGAGCTGACGGTAGGTGTGGCGCTCCACATCAGACGCTAAAATCAATCTTCTTCGTCTAGCGCTAGTGAAAAGGGGATAGACTCCCTCGCTGTCTAACTGATGCCGATATTACGCCGCCCCGACGACTTTTCTTACTTATATGTGAAATAACAATAGAAAGATTTTAAGTTATTGATGATTTCTGATTTTTCATAGTAAGATCAATATCCCGATGTGGCACTGCATCTATGATAAAATATCTTTCTGTTGTTATTTCATATATAAGTAAAGTCGTCGGGGCGGCCTAATGTCGGTATCAGCTAGACAGCGAGGGAGTCTATCCCATTTTCACTAGCGCTAGACGAAGAAGATTGTTTTTAGCGTCTGAGGTGGAGCGACACACCTACCACCAGCTCCTCATCTTACTGCACAGATCACTGTGTTACTCATACGCTGAGTTGGCGAGGGCCGGTATCGAACCAGGAATCTTGTGATTCCCAGCCGAATGATCTATCGACTGAGGAACGTTTGATTTTTGCTCTGAAGCATGTGTTGGCTTCCACAGGAGAACGTCGGTTATGAGTTCATCCTTGCTTCTCCAGCAGTGTCCTGCATGCCTTGTCCGTCTCAATTACTGAGTGCATTGTGACGTAAACAGTGACGTAATTTCGGTTACAGACTGACCGAATCTCCATTATAATATGAGACGGAGATTCGTTCTCTATCTGTAACCGAAAATAAGTCACAGCTTAAGTCACAATAACCTCAGGATTTGCGTATGTTTATCAATGAGTATTTAATTCATAATCAAAATCATTAATACATAGAATAAATCTTATTTATAAACGATGTCTCTATGAAAATCTGAGTTAGATAATACTTTTTACATATTGAACTAATTGCAATAACTCTTAAGTAAACATATCAAACGTTGTAATAATTAAATTATCATACTGTGACATATCAACAGGTCCCGCTAGTCTATTTATATAGCAAATAAAGGGAAGAAAAAGGGCATGCTACACAGAAAATATAATAAGAAAAAAGAAAGAGTGGGGGACAGATAGAAATAATGATTGAGTGCGGAAGCGATAATGCTAATATGTTTCAATATAACATAATGAAAAGAAAGAAAGAAAAGGAAAAAAGGAGTGTGTGTGTGTGTGTGAGAGAGAGAGAGGGAGAGAGAGAGAGAGAGAGAGAGAGAGAGAGAGAGAGAGAGAGAGAGAGAGTTAAATCAAGATTATTAAACTTTTCAAATATTGAACTATCTACAATAGCTCTTCAGTAAACATATCAAACGTAATTATTAAATCATCATATTGTAGTATATCCACAGGTCCTGCTACTAACAGAATAATTGTGTATGATTCATAATTAAAAGAAGAAAAGAAGGAAAAAATGATAAAAGAGTGAGAGTTAAATCAAGATTATTATATCTTTTTACATATTGAACTATTTAGCAATAACTCTTAAGTAAACATATCAAACGTTGTAGTAATTAAGTTATCATACTGTGGTATATCCACAGTTACTGCTAGTACTAATAAATACCCATGCAGGTATCGAAAGAAAAAGAGTAGGGAAATATAGAGTGAGTAGACACGCGGAAGCGATAACGCTAATCTATTTCAACAGAACATAAATGAAAAGATGAAAAGAAGTAAAGAAAGAAAAAATGAGTGAGAGAGAGTTAAATCGAGATTATCATACTTTTTACATATTGAACTATCTAGCAATAGCTCTTAAGTAAACATATCAAACGTTGTAGTAATTAAGTTATCATACTGTGGTATATCCACACGTCCTGCTAGTACTAATAAATACCCATGCAGGTATCGAAAGAAAGAGAGTAGGAGAAATATTTTAAGAGAGACGGGACACGCGGAAGCGATAACGTTAATCTATTTCCACGGAACATAAATGAAAAGATGAAAAGAAGTAAAGAAAGAAAAAATGAGTGAGAGAGAGTTAAATCGAGATTATAATACTTTTTACATATTGAACTATCTGGCAATAGCTCTTAAGTAAACATATCAAACGTTGTAATAATTAAGTTATCATACTGTGGTATATCCACAGGTTCTGCTAGTACTAAAAAATATCCACGCAGGTATCGAAAAATAAGAGAGTGGGGGAAAAGATATACTGAGGGGACATGCGGAAGCGATAACGCTAATCTGTTTCAGTTGTAGAGTCAATGGAAGAAATTATGAAAAGAAAAAAAAAGAAAGAAAACAAAAGCGAGAGATAGTTAAATTAAGATTATCATACTTTTTTACATATTGAACTATTTAGTAATAGCTCTTAAGTAAACATATCAAACGTTGTAATAATTAAATTATCATACTATGGTATATTTACAGGTCCTGCTAGTCAAGATTATTATGCTTTATACATATTGAACTATTTGGCAATAGCTCTTAAGTCAACATATCAAACGTTGTAATAATTAAATTATCATACTGTGGTATATCTACAGGTCCTGTTGTTCAAGATTATTATGCTTTATACATATTAAACTATTTGCAATAGCTCTTAAGTAAACATATCAAACGTTGTAATAATTAAATTATCATACTATGGTATATCCACAGGTCCTGCTAGTCAAGATTATTATGCTTTATACATATTGAACTATTTGACAATAGCTCTTAAGTAAAACATATCAAACATTGTATATTAAATTCATAGCTGTGTTATATCCACAGGTCCGGCTAGTATTCAATAATCCATACCAATGTATTTACAATAGAAATCCATTAGAATAATTACACGGGGATTTAGACGTTCGGCCTGTTTCGCGTCTTTTTTACTCATGGCGGGAAATTTTATGTCTTTTCTTTTTTTTTTATTACTCTCCTGAAACGCCATGAAATATCCCCCTTGCTTTTGTTGTTCATCATTGCCCGGCTGATCGAAGGTCAAACGCCCGACACCCTAACGCATCCATTTCCCATCCCTACCCCTACCCCTACTGTCGTCCCCGACTTTCAAAAATTACGATCAAAGTGTGACCTTTGACCCGTGAAAACAGATACTTGGAATTATCGGGGTCGTGTTAATTGGACAGACTTTTAATTTAAAAAGCGAAGTGCCGTATGGAGGGTTTTTTTAACAAATAAACCTTTTATTTTTTGTGTAGGTTGTGTGGGTGTGGGTGTGGGGTGGGGGTGTGGGTGTTGGTTCGTCTGCGCCCAGCTGACCAAGTCTTGTTCAATGGCGGCGTTTCCGGTCGGCTTGTTTGCCATCTGACCTTTACTGTCTCGTTCCCTTAACGGAGTGATTCGCTCTGACTTTGCGGGGAAAGTTCTACTAAGCGGACAGCCACCATTTTTTTTTCTTTCTTTTTCTTTTTTTTTCTCCTTTTTTTGTTTTCATTTTTTTCTTTGTTTTTCTTTTTTGTTCTTTTTCTTTCTTTTTCTTTTTCTTTCTTGTTTTCTTTTTTCTTTTTTTCCTTCTTTTTTCTTTATTTCTTTTTTCTTGTCTTTCATTTTTCTACTTTTTTCTTTCATTTTTCTTTTTCTTATTTACTTTTTTTCTTCTTTTCTTTCTTTTTTCTTCCATTTTCTTTCTCCTTTTCTTTTTTCTTTTTCTTTCTTCCTTTTTCTTTTAATCTTTTTTTTCTTTTTTTTCTTCTCTTTCTTTCATTTTTCTTTTACTTTCTTTATTCTTTCTTTTTCTTTCTTTTTCTTTCTTTTTTTCTTCTTCCTTTTTCTTTTTCTTTTTTTTTCTTAATGTTTTTTTTCTTTTTTTCTTTGTCTTTATTTTGTCTTTATTCTTTTCTTATTTTTTCTCATTTTCTCTTTTTCTTTTTTTCTTTCTTTCTTATATTCTTCTTTTTATTTTTCTTTCTTCTTTTTCTTTGTTTTTTGTTTTCTTTGTTTTTTCTTTATTTCTTTATTTCTTTGCTTTCATTTTTCTTCTTTTTCTTTCATTTTTCTTTTTTCTTATTACTTTCTTTTTTTCTTCTTTTTTCTTATTTTTTCTTCCGTTTTCTTCTTCCTTTTCTTCCATTTTTCTTTTTTCTTTTTTTTCTTTTATCTTTTTTCTTCTTTTTTCTTTGTCTTTTATTTTGTCTTTATTCTTTTCTTATTTTTTCTTATTTTTTCTCTTTTTTCTTTTTTTTTTGTTATTTTTTCTTCTTTGTTCCTTCTTTTTTCTTTCTTTTTTCTTTCTTTTTCTTCATTGCTTAATTTTTCTTCTTTTCTTCTTTCTTTTTCTTCTTTCTTTTTTTCTTTCTTTTTTTCTTTTTTATATTTTTTCCTTTTTTATATATAATATTTTTATTTTTTTTATTTTCCTCCTGAAGGTGAGAAGATCCGTTAGGTTTTAACCTTTTTGTGGAAAAAAGAATCTTTGAAGCTTTAACGGCCCTTCCAGATGTTTAATCATGAAAGAGGGAAAAAAGAATCAGGATGTCACGTGACCATTCCATCGAATTCTTTGATAGAATGGTCACGTGACATCTTTCTTTTCCCGCTTGTTTCTTCTTTTTCTTTTCTTTCTTTGTTTAATCCCAGAAAAAGGTGTTTCCATTGAAGATATTCTTTTACAATAATTACGTGGAACTGACCGTCCATGGACTCGACAAACCACGGATACAATATTTAACATATTTAGCCGACCCTCCTCACAAGCAGGATGTGACACAATATCAATTTCTTTAAGTGGAGTTTAACAGGTTTTAATACAGAGCATTCCTTCTCCTAGACTGGTTTGCATAACCAAGGTTACCTCGTCAACCACGGATTCAATAACATATCTACCGGTTCGGTAGATAGTTTTGGTTTGGTTTTGTTTTGTTTTACGGCATATCAACCTTGGTGGTCATTTAATTCCAACAAAAGTTTTGAAAATANAAAAAAAAAAAGAGAGAGATGACCGCCGTCTAGCCCAAGATAGGGCCAAAGTGGAGTAATAGCATGTCATGGAATGCTCATTCACAACTGCGCTATATCCTAAGCATCAGCGGGTCCGCCACCCACGGCTCATCAGGTGCCCCATTAGGGGACTTACCCCTCTGCAGAGGTGCAGTCGGTGCAATTCTAACGCCCCAGCCGACAGGGCGGATATTGGGGAGAATGTGCTTAATTGAAAAGTCGTACCTAATTTTGAAAATAATTAATTGTTAATTAATGAATTAGGCGGGCATAACCTAATTCAAATGTAAGGCTAAGCAAATCGAAAAGCTAAGAAAAATCATTGTTTAGCCTTACATTTGAAATAGGGTATGCCCGCCTAATTCATTAATTAACAATTAATTAATTATTCAAAATTAGGTACGACTTCAATTAAGCACATATTCTCCCAAAAATTGTCTGCTAAAAAAAGCCATATCAAAACACATTGTTTGTTTGTTTACTACTCATATATATATATATATATATATATAATAATGTAATATATATATATGTGTGTGTGTGTGTGTGTGTGTGTGTGTGTGTGTGTGTGTGTGTGTTAGCTGTCAACTCGTGCTTGAGTAAGACCATTTCCTGTTTTTTTTCTTCTCATAGTTGAGTGCCAGTAGCATTTGACACTCTATCTGTGTTTTCTCAGATGACTCACCAGGACAGTCCCGGAGAGATATACCCTTGATCACATCTATTTCAGTCTATTCATATCTATCTACCTATCTATCTATTTATCTATCTATCTATCTATCTATCTATCTCAGTCTGTTTATATCTATCTATTCATCTAATTCAGTCTCTATCTATCTATCTATCTATCTATTTATATATCTATGCATCTTATTCAATTTATATCTATCTATATGTTTACCTCAGTCTGTTCTAAGATATGAACACCCTGAGATAGATAGATAGATATAAAGAGACTGTGATAGACAGACAGACAGAAAGAATAGATAGATAAATAGATATCAACAGATAGATAGATAAGAACAGACTGAGATAGATAGATAGATAGATAGATAGATAGATAGATAGATACAAACATACATACATACATACATCATATAAGAGACTGAGATAAACAGACATACACTGATAGATAACTAGATATAAACAGAGATAGATAGATTGATAGACGGATAAACAGATAGATAGATAGATAGATAAGATAGATAGATAGATAGATAGATAGATGGGATAAATATACAGACTGAGATAGATAGATAGATAGATAGATAGAGTTAGATAAATATGAACAGACTGGAGATAGATAGATAGATATAAAAGATAGACAGATAGACACATAGATAAATAAATAAATATAAACAGCGATAAATAGATATATATATATAGATAGATAGACAGACAGACAGACAGATAGACAGATAAATAGATAGATAGATAGATAAGAACAGACTGATATATATATATATATATATATATTATATATATATTAATATATATATATATATATATACTTAGACTGAAGATAGATAGAAAGACATACAGATAGATAGATAGATAGATACGAACAGACTGGGATAGATAGATAGATATGAACAGACTTAGATAGATAGATAGATAGATAGATACGAACAGACTGAGATAGATAGATAGATAGATAGATATGAACAGACTGAGATAGATAGATAGATAGATAGATAGATAGATAGATATGAACAGACTGAGATAGATAGATAGATAGATAGATAGATAGATAGATATGAACAGACCCTGATATAGATAGATAGATAGATAGATAGATATGAACAGACTGAGATAGATAGATTTTATTTCTTCTCACCAAAAAACCACAACGATCTATTTTCAGAAATTTGTTATCAATTGTGATGAGAACAAAAATGTCTCCTTTAGAAAAATCCCAAATGCCTTTTCTTCATATTGTTTCTTTTCTTTAAATATATTGTTTGCAATTTCTTGAAAAAGAAATCAGACAATTTATTGTCGGATCATAAAAGATGCCGAGACAATTCTATAAGAACTCAACATTCTTTTTGGCAACCAAAAAAAAAAAATTCTTCGTTTAAGTAAAAAATTATTAGACATTTTTTTTTTTAGCTTTCAATATTGACTTTATTGAATAACATATTTACGATTTAGTTCCACCTCTGCTGTCATCTCACTCTGTGAGTATCGTGTGCCGACTGTGTCTACTCCAGAGGGGTGAGCTACCACTTCATCCCAAAAATGGTGTCTCCTCAGTATGACACTACGGGAATTAAATGACCACTTCTTATAATACGTTAGGGGGCCTCAGAAAAGCTTCCTAGCGTGGATGTATATACACAACAACTTCCAACAAAGAGATACAAAATAGATAGATTAAGAACAGACTGATATATATAATATAATATATATATAATATAATATATATTATATATATATATATAACTTATAAAGAGGCTGAGATAGATAGACAGACATACAGATAGATAAATAGATAGATAGATAGATTGATATATAGATATGAACAGACTGAGATATATATATAGATAGATTGATAGATAGATATGAACAGACTGAGATAGATAGATAGATAGATAGATAGATAGATATGAACAGACTGAGATAGATAGATATATAGATATATAGATAGATATGAACAGACTGAGATAGATAGATAGGTATGAACAGACTGAGATAGATAGATAGGTATGAACAGACTGAGATAGATAGATAGATAGATAGATAGATAGATAGTATGAACAGACTTAGATAGATAGATAGATAGATAGATAGATAGATATGAACAGACTAGAGATAGATAGATAGATAGATAGATATGAACAGACTGATAGATAGATAGATAGATAGATAGATATGAACAGACTGAGATAGATAGATAGATATATATATGAACAGACTGAGATAGATAGATAGATAGATAGATAGATATGAACAGACTGAGATAGATAGATAGATAAATAGATAGATAGATAGATAGGGGTAAGCTACCACTCCCCCCCCCCAACAAAAATGGTGGTCTCCTCAGTATGACACTACAAGAATTGAATGTGGTTTTGACTTCCATGGCTATGACCACTTCTTATAATACGTTAGGGGGCCTCAGAAAAGCTTCTTAGCGTGGATCAATATACACAAGAACTTCCAACAAAGAGATACATTACAAAATACAGACTTTATTGTCTGAGCACATTTAACAACAATATAAATACATTATTGAAAGTCATTAAAAAAAAAAGATGGCTCTGAACTACGCAACGCTTCCGGTTCAAATTACCCAAGAAAAAGTGGAAAAATCAAACAAGTGGTAACAGAAAAACACCACTCACTTTTACTATGTTTTAACCTTTCTCCAGGTCAGCCTTAAAACGGAGGATTCTATAAACATTTTGTCGTCCCGGATACCTGTCCTTACTTACGCCCACGCATTACCTATGCGTATGCTGACATCACTTTCAATAGATGAGATATTGTTACCGAGGTACGTGAACTGTTCAACTAATTTTAGAGGCTTGCCATTTAATAAGGATACGGCACTATCTTGGTTTAAACATATGAACTCTGTTTTATATGAGTTAACATAGACACCAACATCTATTTTTTATTGAAGTTCATTTTATTTTTTTAAGATGGTTTCTAATTCTGAACCTAGTAATAAAATGAGTGGTATTTTTCTGTTACCACTTGTCTGACTTTTTTTCCTTTTTCTTGTGTAATTTGAACTGGGAGAGTTGCGTGGCTCGGAGCAAAATTAGATGGATAGAATCCATTCTTTTTTTTTAAATGACTTTCAATAAAAGACTGGTTTGTTTTGCTTTGGTTTGTTTTACGGCATATCAACCTCAGTGGGTCATTTAATGCCGACAAAGTTTTTAAATAAATTCATTCTTAATGCATAATACAATTTTGTTTATAAACTCATGTTTTTCTATTCAACCCATAGATGGTACCCTAACAGGTACTACCACTCCGGATCAGAGTGGACCAGGGAGCAATGGTGATGAAGGAGTGCTCCACATTCCCCAAACCTCCAGAACTGAAACCTCACCATCAGATAGAATTTAACGTCATTCCCAGGATATGTAGACCCTCAGTCACCGCCTTCTAGCACCCATATGATAAGAAGGATTGGGGCTTGCCATAAGGGCAATAGGATTGATGTAATCATATAGAGGCTAGGGCTTGATGTGGCCAGCCGATTGATCAGAGGGGGCCTCTCCGACCGCCCGTCCAGCCCAAGTAAAGCCTAAAGTGGAATATTGCAAGCCATGGACCGCACAGCCACGTGGGTTCTATCCTTATGTATCACGGGTCGCCACCCATGGCTAACAGGTGGCTCCATTGGGGGATTCTTACCCCTCTGCAGAGGTGCAGTCGGTGCATTCTAACGCCCCAGCCGACAGGGCGGTAAACGACTGTCATATTCTGTGAGTTTAAAAAGACTCACTGAATAGGTGTCAATCTAAATCGGGGATAGAAACGTGAAACATTTTTAGGGACTTATGGGATCTGGAAATTTTATTAATCCCTCTCTTTTTTTTTCTTCTTTTCTTTCTTTTAAAAATTAATTTAGTTATGGAGGATATAATTTTATCTGTCCTATTAGTAGATGAGATATTGCTACCGATGTATGTGTTCTAATCTAACAAAGGTTGATAAATGAGAAATAACCAAACAGATGTTGTAAATGAAATGGAATCTTCTAAATTTGCTCCGAGCTACCCACCGCTTCCGGTTCAATCAAAACCGAACAAGATTCCAAGATGGCGTCAATCGGGCGCCAAAAATGGCGGACGCAAGACGAAAACCAGTTTTAGTAAAAGCCAACTGACTGGTTTTTTAACTGCGTGTGTATGACAGGTTTTGTTTTTGTTTCGTTTTGTTTTTTTGCTCAAGGCTACCAGAAATGGATTATCCAGTCTTTCACTGTCTGATAAGTTGACCTCAACACCCCCCAGGGGACCCTTCAAATTCATAACTAGCGCGTCCTGTAACATCTGAATAAGAAAGACGTAAAACTCGTCCCACCAGAATTCTGGGTTTCATTAAGGAATAACATTATGGCATTTACAACAGGTTGACAAAAGAAGAACGATTAAGTATTGCTCTAATACGTCTGAGAATCTGACATGAAATAGTTTTATTATTTCAAACATTTATTTGATTTATTTATATCTTAATCGTTTTCTTGTTATTTGCCACAATGCTTTCTTTTGTCTGGGGTTCAAATTGTTACTACAGAAAAGCATTGCTAATGATTTTTATTACAGAAATGCATTCTCAATGATTTTTACTACATAAATATATTGGTAGTCATCTTTACTACAGAATAGCATTAACTTTTCTATTTTTACTACAGAAAAGCATTGCCGGTGATTTTTATTATAGAAATGCATTGCCATTTATTTTAACCACAGAAAGTGTTGTCTTTCGATTTTTACTAGAGAAAAACATTGACTTTCCGATTTTAACTACAGAAAAGCATTGCCAGTTATTTTTACTACAGAAAAGCATTACCGATTATATTTACTTCAGAAAAGCATTGTCAATCATTTTTACTACAGAAAAGCATTGTCTTTCCGATTTTAACTACAGAAGTGTATTGCCAGTTATTTTTACTAAAGAAAAGCATTACCGATTAT
>CM042180.1:2496240-2503740 GCA_023376005.1 Doryteuthis pealeii
AGAGAGAGAGAGAGAGAAGAGAGAGGCTGATAAAATACTTAAACACTCCAACTTCCCTACTCGACAGCCCCACCCCCAGGGGGCTCGAACCACCAAAATTCTTTTACATCCACAGTCAACTTTTAAAGCAAACCAGCCAGAAATTAACATAACTTGAATAGTGTCAATTATGGACGTAGAAGTGGCTGGGGTTTGGGGAGACGAGGGCATGACGGGAAGCAGAAAGCGTCCAGTCCTCTGCCCCCCCCAGCTACCTTAAGGGGAAGAGACTGTGTGACGTCACATATCAAGATATTAAAAAAAGGGGGGATCTAATTAGGGTCGGCGTCATTGTAAAACGGTTGATCAAGAAATTTCCCGGAAGGCACGAGTCAGTTAATAGCGGGAAAGAAAAAAAATATTCAAAATGGCCGCTGGCAGACGACAATTATTATTTTTTTTTTTTTTTTGTCGTCTTTTGAATTAAATATGAATGGCGAAATTTGGTGAAAAAACAATGAGAGCAAAACAAGACCGAGGGGAAAAAAAACGTGCTATTCTAAGAATTCCGTCCCTTTAAAAAAAACGCTAGGCGGTGATAGCTGAAAAAACAAGCCTCCCTACGAATGAAGTCCCTAGTTGAAGCGGTGGCTACTAAAGCGCTTAAGGCGTTTTTCCCGAAAAGTTAATGCGATATTTTACCCACATCCATTCTTTTTTCGACAAGAAAATGTAAATATTTTAATCCTCCCACTCTTTAAAATATTTTAAGAGAAGAGGGGTCTAAATATTTACAATTACTTGTCGATAAAAAATATGGCTTAGTTTTAATGCCTTCAAACCACTAAAGAAAAATAATGTTTGCCTTCAATCCGCTAGGAAGCAATGAAAAATTAAGATGCAAGAAAATACTAATCTAAATTAATAAGTTCTAAATTATCCATTTACAGTAGTTACCTACTAACAGCACCTGTGGATATACCACAGCATAATAACTTAGTTGTTGTGTTTGATATGTTTAATTAATTAACTATTGCAAAATAGTTCAATATTCTTTTTTCATTATGTTCGATTTAAACATATTAGCGTTATCACTTCCATGTGCTCCCCCCCTCTCTTTCCTTTACTCTTTATTTTAAGATAATGAAAAAGGAATGGTCGATTATCTAGTCGAGTGATGACATTCATAAGAATATGGCAGATAAGCAACACCAGATAATCGTGATTTACATTTTTGTATATTTCATTTTTGGATTATTTGGACGGTCTCATTTTTAACCAGAGCTTATTTCTAAATGATAATAGTCGTACAATTAAGAAACAGGAGTATTAATATATAGATTAAGAAAGAAAAAAAACACTCCCTACGAATAAAGTCCCTAGCTGAAGCGGTGCCTGCTGAAGTGCTTAAGGCGTTTTTCCTGAAAAGTAAATATTTTACCCCCCCCCCTCTTTAAAATATTTTAAAAGAGGGGGCTAAATATTTACAATTACTTGTCGATAAAAAATATGGCTTAGTTTTAATGCCTTCAAACCACAAAAAAAAAAAATAATTCGTCGATAAAAACGCCTTCAACCCGCTAAAAAAAATTTTTTTTTCGGTATTTTAATTTTATTTTTTATTGTTTTCCAAAATCAATTACAAATAGAAAAAAACAAAACATTTTTTCGGTATTTTTATTTTATTTAGGGAGGGTTGTTGTTTTTTTTGTTTTTTCGGCTATCACCGCCTAGCGTTTTTTAAGGCAGGAGGCCGGGACGGAATTCTGCGAATAGCACCGAAAAAACTGAAATTGTCGAAATATTAACCATAAACACATCCTGAAATCTTAAACAAAATCTTAGCGAAATTAATTCATTTACACGCTTATATCATTACTAGCAGGACCTGTGGATATATCACAGTGGATATACCACAGTAAATAAGTCGACGATGTGGCCTAATGTCGGTATCAGCCACACAGCGAGGGAGTCTATTCCCCTTTTCACTAGCGCTAGACCAAGGAGATTGTTTTTGCGTCCATCAGCTCCTTACTTTACCGCACAGATCGCTGTGCTACTCATCCGCTGAGTTAGCGAGGGCCGGTATCGAACCAGGAACCTTGCGATTGCTAGACAAGTGCTCTACGGACTGAGTTAAACCGGTCCATAGTATGATAATCTAATTATTACAACGTTTGATATGTTTACTTAAGAGCTATTGCTAAATAGTTCAATATGTAAAAAGTATAATAATCTTGACTACCAGGACCTGTGGATATACCACAGTATGATAATTTAATTATTACAACGTTTACATAAGAGCTATGGCATGGTAGTTCAATATGTAAAAAGGAAAATAATAATCTTAATTTAACTCTCTCTCTCCCCCCCCCCTCTCTCTCTCTCTCTCTCTCTCTCTCTCTCTCTCTCTCTCTCTCTCTCTCTCTCTCTCTCTCTCTCTCTGGTTGGTTGGTTGGATTTTACGGCATGTAAACCCATTGGGTTATTTTATGCCGAAGACGTGTTGTTTTATTCATTTTTTGACGGGTACTCATTTTTTTTTCAAATTTATGTATTTCTATTTAACCCATAGATAGGACCCTAACAGGTACTACCACTTCCTGTCAGTGGGCCTAGGAGCAATGGTGATGATGGGGTGCTCCCCATTCTCCAGACCTCCAGAACTGTAACCTCACTATCAAATAGAGTTTAACGTCATGCCTATGAAATGAAAGGCCCTCAGTTACTGCCTTCTAGCACATATATGTCTATTTTTTACCTATCTTTTTGTATATGTCAATATGGCGTAGACTGTCTCGAGTTCTCTCCACTCAGGAGAAAGGTATGAGCAAAAAAAATATGCGCGCACGCACACACCTATATGCTTATAGATAAATGCTTTGGTATATGTATAAGCGATAGGACACCCACCACACACACACACACATATGCGCTAGTGTGTGTGTTTATCTCTATATATGTCTATTTTACACACACACACACATACACTCATCACGTAATCAAAAATATTGTAAAGAAATATTGTAAAAATATTGTATTAATAAAAATGAAAATTTAATTAAAAAATGTTAAATAAACACTTAATAAAATTCACCCACAC
Source organism: Doryteuthis pealeii (assembly GCA_023376005.1). Classification (NCBI taxonomy): domain Eukaryota; kingdom Metazoa; phylum Mollusca; class Cephalopoda; order Myopsida; family Loliginidae; genus Doryteuthis; species Doryteuthis pealeii. Next base: position 2,499,323 of record CM042180.1, read on the forward strand.
ACGTTTCTTTTCAACTTAGTTTATTAAAAAAATAGGGATGCCGTTTCTTTCAATTAAATAGGATATATATATATATATGTAAACAAACATATGACTATTTTCAGCCGACAATATTTGGGAGAATATGTGCTTAATTGAAGTCGAACCTAATTTTTTTGAAAGTTAATTCATTAATAATTAATTAGGCGGGATTTAAATATTAAATGTAAGGCTAAACAAATCGAGAAAAATCAATCTCTGTATAGGCCGAAATGTACATACAGAGATTGATTTTTCTCGATTTGTTTAGCCTTACATTTAATAGTTAAATCCCGCCTAATTAATTATTAATGAATTAACTTTCAAAAAAATTAGGTTCGACTTCAATTAAGCACATATTCTCCCAAATATTGTCGGCTGAAAATAGTCATATGTTTGTTTACATATATATATATATATATATATATATATATATATATTCATTAAATTAACTAGCAAAATAAAAAAAAGACCCTCCGTGCGATGTAAAAATAAATTTTTGAAAGATATTGCTTGAGGAGGTGGAAGTTGAAAATTAAATGTCAGAGAATTTGAACCATAAATCATGAAATCAAATTTATTAAAGGAGTAAAAAAAAAAAAACAATTTGAAATCGAAATTAAGTTCTATTAACTTTGAATATCTATTAAAATAAAACAAACTATATATAAATATATGATACTGGGGATGTATCTATTAAAACTTGTTTTAAAAAACAATGAGGACTGTCTAATGTTGCTCAAATTTTGAGTGTATTTATTCTGTTATGACGATTTCGGGTATAGTGACGTAAGCAGTGACGTAGTTTTTGTTACAGACAAAAACCGGAAGAGAATCTCCATTATTAATAGATATAATACATACTCATGCTCTCACACACACACACACACACACAAACACACAGCGCTAGTGAATCGTTCGTCTGTTAAGCGAATGTTTACATTTTTCAAAAAATCCACGGAAACCGTTTTTCAGCGTTCATTTTTAAACATTCCAAGAACGATCGTTTTTCATTCAACAATTTCTAAATAGACTGACCGACAAAACAAAAGAGTCTCGCAGATTTCTTATTTTTCTGTGATACATTATTTTTCCTGAAACTAACGAAAGCCCTGATGAAGATTTATTGAAATAGATCGAAACACTGCAGTGTAGGCGAAATAAACATCACTCGTTTTATGAACTTGTGTTTTTTCAATTTTTCAAAATATTACATGTTTATTTGTAATACTAGCAAAATAAAAAAACACCCTCCGGGCGATGTAAAAATAGATTTTTGAAACATATTGCCTGAGGGGTGGGAGTAAAAAATTCAATGTCAGCGAGTTTGTACCCTAAGTAAGTAAAATCAATAAATTCATTAAAGGGTTAAAAAATTTAAAAATTTGAAATGTAAACTTGAAATATGTATTAAAATAAAACCAACTATATATAGATATATAATACCAGTCATGTATTTATTAAAACTTGTTTTAAAAAACAATGAGGACTGTCTAATGTTGCATGCTCAAATTTTGAGTGAATTTATTCTATGTTATGACGGTTTTGGATAATGTGACGTAAGCAGTGACGTAGTTTTTGTTACAGACAAAAACCGGAAGCGAATCTCCATTATTAATACTAACAAATATATGTACCCTCCGGGTGCAAGTATTTAAGTTTTAATGTAATAAAATATTGTATTAAATTAGAAAGGCTAATGAAACTAAATAAGAATACAGATAAAAAGATTTGAAACAGAGGGAGTATAATAAAAAATGGAACAACTGAAACTTACTCTTCCATCACTCTCGTCTTTCATTGTTATTTTTTCTAATTTAAGTATTTAGTTAAAAGAGGAAGTAAATAATAAAATGACAGTTATTTTTTCTTGTTAATGGATTTCATTTAAGATTCATTGAAGAGATTTTTGCTTATATTCATTAAAATAAAACCAAACAGTTAGAAATCAATAATACTAAGCACATATTTATTAAATTCGATTTTTTAATATTAATATGCAAATTAGCCTTCCCGTTCACACTGTAAACTGCTATTTTGTTGTATATATAAATATAATTGCATGTTGTCAGTATGTAGACATAATTAACAGTATTAATAATGTAAGACAATTTTATTAATAATTGAGGTTTAGATAAAAATAAAATCATGGAAAATGTGATGTCAATAACTAAGGGAATTGTGACTTGAGCAGGAATATAGTTTCGGTTACAGACAGAAAAACACACAATCTCCATTATAATAAGATATATATATATTGTTTGGGATTTGGTCAGAAGCATTAGAAATGGAATATCAGATACTCGTTTTTTTTTAATTTTAAGTTTAGCTTTATTTCGTTAAATTTTCGAGAGCGCTTGCTTCTCTTCATCGGAACGGTATTTGCAGTGGGTAAATCCTCAGGTTAGTTGGCGTTAGAGTGATTCGAAGGTGGCTAATTTTTAACAACGTTATATTAAACTTGGTCTGGTACAAGTTGAGAGCTCAATGTTTATAATTTTGTACAGAACAATATATTTGGTATGGGGCTAAATAATCGGTTGCTAATATGAACAATTGTTAAGCCTTTTATCAAGTCTCTTCGGTGTGGGTAGACGTTTTGTGGGCGATCTACAGCCGGGATTGAAATCCGATCGGTTCGGCATCATTCGGACAGCTTAACCGCTAGGCTATCGTTACGCACTAAATGCGAAGGGGGTTTTAACTGTTTTGATACGCACATCTCTATGTATGTAAAGGCCGCCATATATATATATATATATATATATATATATGTTGTATACTCTCTTTACTTTTATTATTATTCTGCTCATATTTGGTATCTTACATTCTTCTAGCGTCTGGACTTCGTCTTGGGGACTTCGTGTCTGGTCTTCCATTGGGGATTTCTCTTTATCAGAAGCCCTGCGTCATTGGTAGTTTTTAGATAATAACCCAAGACTTTGATTTGCTTTAGATCATATTTTATTCCGAAATCAGCACCAAACTACCAGCGCAGATTGAGTTGGCCGTGCGCTTAACACAACTTACCACCTTCGTGGTTTGGCCGATACTCTCTTTCTAATCTAAACCGATTTTCACGGTATCCACCGGAAGGAGGATAAGGATGAGGTCAAGCCGTGTCAATCAATCCTTCAAGACCGCCGGCTGCAACTTATAACAGCCATTTTGGTTTCTACACTACTGTAAATAAGTGTTAGGGTACTAACAATTATGTAACACACACACACACACACATATATATATATATATATATATATATATATTAATTTTTTTTACTATAGTGAAGGCACTTACAACGCATGTATCGCATAAAATTCGATACTTTTTCTTATAGAAAATGAACTTGACAAGTGTAATCCCAGCAAAGGATGGCTCGGTGTGTAGAATACCGTACAGACTGTTTCGACTTTATTAAGTCTCATCAGCGGTATATACTAACGATTTCCCTCCGACAGAAATCGAAACCGGGACTTCAGCAGACACAGTGAAACACTAGTGAAACACTTTATCGCCTCGGCCACAGTACACAGCTGACCAGCCTAGCGAAATTAAGCTTGTCAAATGATACTACACGCCTCTACTATAATAGGTAAGGGGGCGTTATTGAGAGAATAATAATAACAAACAGACCGTATGCCCTTCGGCGAAGTGATACTTTATTCAGCAACGTTTCTAAATAAACAAACATCCAAAAATCATATATATATATATATATATATATATACTGCGTCTTATACACCCGAAAAAGAGTATCTTGGCTAGACGGGCGGTCGGAGAGGCCCCCTCCGATCAATCGGCTGGCCACGTCAAGCCCTAGCACCTATACGATTGCCGCAACCCTATTGCCCTTATGACAATCCCCAATCCTTCTTATCATATGGTTGCTAGAAGGCGGTGAGTGAGGGTCTACATGTCCTGGGAATGACCTTAAACTCTATCTGATGGTGAGGTTCCAGTTCTGGAGGTTTGGGGGATGTGGAGCACCCCTTCGTCACCATTGCTCCCTGGTCCATACTGACCCGGTGTGGTAGTACCTGTTAGGGTCCCATCTATGGGTTAAATAGAAAAACATGAGTTTATAAACAAAATTTGTTATACATTAAGAATGACTTTATTTCACAACTTTGTCGGCATTAAATGACCCACTGAGGTTGATATGCCGTAAAACAAAACCAAACCAAACCAAACCAAACCAAAACTGAAAAAGAGTACGTTAGACCATAGGTATGAATACCTTTGAGATTCTTTTTCTCACGTGGGCGTTCATGCAAATGAGATAATGTATGATTGCGTGTGAGTCTATAGAAGAGGTGTGGCACTGCTTTTTTCTTTTTTTCTTTTTTTTGGGGGGGGTGGAGGAAGAGTCCTCTGCGTCAGGTGGAAGGGATGGTCACCAA
>CM042180.1:2505953-2513453 GCA_023376005.1 Doryteuthis pealeii
TATACTAATACTATTATATACTATATTACAACATATAATATATTTATATTATATATATAATAGTATATATATAAATATTACATATATCTATATAATATATAATGTAATAATATACACATATAAATAATATAGCTCACATCACATACACTCACATATATATTTGTATACGTATTTGAAAAATATTAACACACATGTGCACACAACACAACAAACACAAACACACACATATATAATATATGTATATATATATTAACGCCACAACTTTAAAAAAAAAGCCATTAAAAATTTATATATTATATAATAAATATATATATATATATATATATATTGAAAAATATATTAGATAACTTTCGATCGTTTTGAAGTTCGTTTCCAATTAGAATGATCATATCGAAGATACGTGAATGGTAAAAACTTAATTTTACTTATATAAATATTAATATTACAAATAATCAAATTGTTACATTCGTTGTTGGTTGGTTGGTTGTTGAGGTGTTACGGCATGCCAACCCTTGTTGGGTTATTTTTATGCGAAAACGTTTTGCTGTATTTCTTCTTTGATGGATATGGCTGATATATGTGTAGCTATTTTAGTCCCTATTTATATATTTTGTTTTTTTTTAGAAAGTAGGAAGCGGCCCTCACCGGCGTCACCTGTGATAGAGGGGGGATTTTTAAAAGTTAGTCCTGCAGATCCATTATTATGAAATGTGGGTTGATCCTCGGCTAGAATCCCAAAATCCCCATGTAAAAAAGACCTGCATTGATCCAGCTACTCTGAAAAGAAGATGTAATGTCTTACTATCTAAAACATTAAACGCCAAAAAAAAAAACAAAAGAATCATGCTGTTAGCGATTTAGATTTTATTTTAATTATTCTTCACGAATATAAATCAAATCTTATTATTGTGCCAAAAACCAAAGCTCTTGTTCTAGAGAGAGAGAGAAGAAGAGAGTTATAGGGATTAGCCCCATTATTTTTACGGCATGTTGAATTGAATAAATAAAATAATTAGTTCTTAATAACTAGTTTACCAGGTATGTCATGAGTTTAGAATTAGTAAACAAAAGATAATCAAAATTATTAGTTTAGGAAATATTAAGAAAACAAATATAGAACAATGGTTAAATTCCATGGTAATATGTTACCCGCCCATCGGAAGATGTACCAAAATCATTCGATATTGCATCATTGCAAAATCACCGATATTTTGAGAATATTTTTAGCTTATGATCACGTAGACACATGGCATAGGAAAATATAAAAAGGCTATAGAGCTGAAAAACGAGAGACAGACAGTGGGAGCTTACGCTTCTTCCCGACTCGACAGAGTTGGGATTGATGGCTCCCAACTCGACACAATGGAGAATACGCTGTTCTGAAAATATAATACGAACTCAACAGGCCCGTCAATTTTCGTTTGTGTTTTTTCTTCTCTCACTCAACAACAACAAATTTCCAATCACAGTTTTCAATCACAACAAAACTGCTACAATGTACAGACAATATAAAACAATACCATGTCAACGTGTCACGCCACAATAGTACCAGACATATACAGTCTGCAACATCACTGAAAGAACAATTAATAATACCCAATTTGTAAATTAATGTATATAAGGTTTGTTTCCTTTTATCAAATTTTGTCTTCTTTTTTCTTATGTAAATTCATTCCGTAGTCTTATCAATTTAAATTGTGGGGCCATACTGGATCTCTTCAACTCCTCACTAAACACTCACTAAACAACTGGTCCCTACAATGTCAAACTATCCAGCAGGTCTTCTTTACTGAGACAGGCGTTCGTCTCCTTTTTCCCGACTCTGGGTCAATGTCACCGGAATCTTCCGGGATTCTCCGTAGCTCTGTCACCTTTTTGTATTTGCCGAAGCACGATCCTCAAAAGGGCTCCCTTGATGCCCCTAGGAAAGAGGAAGATCACGTGGAGCAGGTCGGGCGAGTAGGAGGTGCTCAAGCACGAAATGGTTCTTCGGGCCAGGAAATACGGATACTCAGGGCAGTGTGGGCAGGTGCGTGTCAGGTGAGCAACCCCAAGTTTGTCCTGCCACATCTCTCGGCTCTTCTCACGCACTGAACGAAGAAACGTGCAGCTCTCTTACGTGGATGCGGTCGATTGTCTGGCCCTGTGACAAGAACTCGCAGTGGATGATAACCCTTCATATTGAAAGTTAAAGTTGTTACGGAACTTTTCTGGACATACCTTGTATATATAATAATATTATTAATATATATATTATATATATTATATATTATGACAGGACCAACACACACAACACACACACACACACACGCACACCACACACACACACATTATATAATATATATATATATTATATATATATATATATATATGGAGTAAATATGGAAAGAAATCCGACAAATATAGAAATTTTGAAAAAAAAAACAAGTTTCCGAAAATAGATGAATTTATTTATCAACGTTTAACGCTTTCGGTTTATTTAACCTTCATCAGGATTGTATTTATGGGGTGAAGAAATTGATGGATGTTTTATAGATTGAATCTCCTGTTCATCCTATTAAAACATCATCATTTCTTCACCCCAAGATTTACATCCTGTGGAAGGTCAAAGAAACCGAAACGTTTAAACGTTGATACATAAATTCATCCTATTTTCGGAACATTGTTTTTCAAATTTTCTTAATAGTATAATATATATATATAATATAATATATATATATAGAGAGAGAGAGAGGAGAGAGAGAGAGAGAGTGAGAGAGAGAGTGAGAGATTTATATTACTAGAGCAGATAAATAACTCGACACCACACACACACCACACACAACACCACCCACATATATATATATATATAGAGAGAGAAGAGAAGAGAGGGAGGGAGGGGGAGAGATGATATATATAGAGAGAGAAAGAGCGGAAGAGAGTGAGAGAGAAGGGATATATATATATATATAATATATATTATAATGAAAAGGTGACTTACGGTGAATATGGTCACGATGGTTAGGCGGGCAGAATTCAGGGGTAAGTCAGCGATATTAACAAATACAAAGTTGCTCAATACGTAACGCAGAGCAAGATTTATTATAAAAATAGGTACAAGAGAGACCTACCGAGTTTCACCATTAAGGAATCTCAGGGGTTAAATCCACTTGATTAATCGAGATACCGATTAATTTGCAGTCGATACACCGTGTGTGTTATGGCCATTAAACTGTCGTTATAACGAACAGTTAATGCACATGACACACATTTCCTGAAGGACCTTATGGTGAACTCGAGTAGGTTAACCTTGTACCTATTATATATATATATTATATAATATATATATATATTATATATATATTATAGAGAGAGAGAGAGAGAGAGAAAGATAATGATATATAATATATATATATATATATATAATTATATATACGTCGAATGGTTAAATTACTACTATAGTTTCTGCGCAGTAGCACGAATCTTAAGCTATATATAGTTATATATATATTATAATTATATTATATAGAGAGAGAGAGAGAGAGAGAGAGAGGAGACAAGATAAGATAGATAGTAATAAGAGAGACTAGAGCAGATGGACGGAATCAATATATAGGTACATAATATATATATATATATATATAAATAATATATATGTATATATATTATCACCTATATATATATATATATATATAATATATATATATATATATACTGTCCAGATGCGTTTTCGGTTTAATTACATTGTGATGAAATTATTTCTATGCAATTAAGGAAGAGGACATCGATTTGTTAGGAACATTATTGAATCATTTCCCGTCCATTGTTCGGAAGTGTTACAGTAGAAAGCAGGGCTTTATTAATTTTCAGATCACTGGGCAAAATTGGATGACCATCCCTCCACCTGACGCAGAGACTCTTCCTCCCCCCCACCAAAAAAAAAAAAGAAAAAAGAAAAAAGCAGTTGCCACACCTCCCCTCTATAGACCTCACACGCAATCATACATTATCTCATTTGCATGAACGCCCACGATGAGAAAAGAATCTCAAAGTATTCATACCTATGGTCTAACGTTACTCCTTTCGGTTTGTTTGTTTTTTTGTTTTGTTTTACGGCACATCAACCTCAGTGGGTTCATTATAGCTTACAAACCGCGCCAACAAGTTGTAAATAAAATTCATTCTTTAAGCATAAATACCATTTTGTTTTATCAACTTCATGTTTTCTATTTAACCCTAAATTTTTTATGGGAACCCTAACAGGTACTACCCACTCCGGGTAAACAGATTGGACCGGGAGCAATGGTGACGAATGAGTGCTTCCACATTCCCCAAATCTCAACTGGAACCTACTCGATAGAGTTTACGTATTCCCAGGACATGTAGACCCTCATCCCGCCTTCTAGCACCATTATGATAAGAAGGATTGGGGATTGTCTAAGGGCAATTAGGGTTGCGCAATCGTATAGGTGCTTAGGGCTTGACGTTGGCCAGCGATTATCGGAGGGGCCTCTCCGGACCGCCCGTCTAGCCCAAGATACTTTTTTCGGGTGTATTAAGACGCAAGTATATATATATATATATATAATATATATATTTGATTGGATGTTTGTTTATTTTAGAAAACTTTGCTGATAAAGTATCACTTCGCCGAGGCATACGGTCTGTTTTGTTGTTATATTCTCTCAATTAACGCCCCCCTTACCTATTATGTAGAGGCGTGTAGTATCATTTGACAAGCTTAATTTCGCTAGGATGTCAGCTGTGTACTGTGGCCGAGGCGATAAAGTGTTTCACTAGTGTTTCACTGTGTCTGCTGAAGTCCCGGTTTCGATTTCTGTCGGAGGGAAATCTTAGTAATATACCGCTGATGAACTTATAAGTCGAAACAGTCTGTACGGTATTCACACACCGAGCCATCCTTTGCTGGGATTACACTTGTCAAGTTCATTTTCTATAAGAAAAAGTATCGAATTTTATGCGATACATGCGGTTGTAAGTGCCTCAAGTAAAAATTTAATATATTATATATATATATATATATATATATTATATATATATATACATATGTGTGGTGTGTGTGTGTTACATAATTGTTATACCCTAACACTTATTTACAGTAGTGTTTAGAAACCAAAAATGGCTGTTATAAGTTGCAGCCGGTGGTCTTGGAAGGATTGATTGACACGGCTTGACCTTCATCCTTATCCCTCCTTCCAGTGGTACCGTGAAAATCGGCGGAGAGATCTTTCTTCCGGTTTAATAGAAAGAGAGTATCGGCAAACACGAAGGTGGTAAGTTGTGTTAAGCGCACGGCCGACTCAATCTGCGGCGGTAGTCTGGTGGTGATTTCGGAATAAAATATGAACTAAGCAAATCGAAGTCTTGGTAATCTAAAAAACTACCAAGACGCAGGGCTTCTGTAAAGAAAACCCCAATGGAGACCAGACTCGAAGTCCCCAAGACGAAGTCCAGACGCTAGGAAGGAGAACGTAAGATACCAAAGATGAGCAGAGGTATAATAGAAGTAAAGAGAGTTATACAATATTATATAATATATATTATATATATATATATATATATATATATATAATATGGCGGCCTTTACATACTAGAGGATGTGCGTATCAAACATTTAAAATCCCTTCGCATTTTGTGCGTAACGATAAGCCTAGCGGTTAAGCTGTCGAATGATGCCGAACCGATCGGATTTCAATCTCGGCTGTAGGTCGCCACAAAACATCAAGCACACGAAAGGACTCATAGAAGGTTTAACATTGTTCATATTAAGACCGATTATTTAGCCCAAACCAAATATATTGGCTCGTACAAAATTATAAACATGACGCTTCTCAACTTGTACCGACCCAAGTTTAATATTAACGTTGAAAAATGAGCCACCTTAGAATCACTCTATGCCAACTAAAACCCTGGTGATTTACCACTGCAAATACCGTTCGATGAGGAGAAGCAAGCGCTCCGAAAATAAACGAAATAAAACGAAACTAAAATAAAAAAAACGAGTTTCTGATATTCCATTTCTTAATGCTTCTGACCAAATCCAAACAATATATATAATATATATAATATATATATATATTTTATTTATTATAATGGAGATTCGCTTTCCGGTTTTTGTCTGTAACCCCCCCCCCCCAAAACTACGTCACTGCTTACGTCCACATTACCCAAAATCGTCATAACATAGAATAATTCACTTCAAAATTTTTGAACATGCAAAATTAGACAGTCCTCATTGTTTTTTTTTAAACAAGTTTTAATAAATACAGTCTGGTATTATAGTACTATATATAGTTGTTTATTTTAATACAATGCCTGAGGGGTGGGGAGTAAAAAATTCAATGTCAGCGAGTTTGTACATAAGTAAGTAAAAATCATCAAATTCATTTAAAGGATTAAAAAATAAAACAATTTGAAATGTAAACTTTAAATATTTGTATTTAAAATAAAACAACTATATATAGATATATAATACCAGACATGTATTTATTAAAACTTGTTTTTAAAAAAACATGAGGACTGTCTAATTTTGCATGTTCAATTTTGAGTGAATTTATTCTATTTGTTATGACGATTTTGGGTAATGTGACGTAAGCAGTGACGTAGTTTTTGTTACAGACAAAAAACCGGAAAGCGAACTCCATTATTAATATATATATATATATATATATTAATATATATATATAATTGTTTTGGATTTGGTCAGAAGCATTAGAAATGGAATATCAGAAACTCGTTTTTTTTTATTTTAAGTTTCGTTTTATTTCGTTTAATTTTCGGGAGCGCTTGCTTCTCTTTCATCGGAACGGTATTTGCAGTGGGGTAAATCACCAGGTTAGTTGGCATTAGAGTGATTTAGTGGTCATTTTTAACAACGTTATATTTAAACTTGGCTGGTACAAGTTGAGAGCTCAATGTTTATAATTTGTACAGAGCATATATTGGTTGGGGCTAAATAATCGGTTGCTAATAATGAACAATTTGTAAAACCTTCTATGAAGTCTCTTCAGTGTGGCTTGATGTTTTGTGAGCGACCTACAGCCGAGATTGAAATCCGATCGGTTCGGCATCATTCGGACAGCCTTAACCGCTAGGCTATCGTTACGCACCTAAATGCGAAGGGGATTTTAACTGTTTTGATAACGCACATCTCTATGTATGTAAAGGCCGCCATATATTATATTATATATATATATATATATATATTTTATATTATATTATTATTGTATACTCTCTTACTCTATTATTCTTCTGCTCATCTTTGGTATCTTACGTTCTTTCTTCTAGCGTCTGGACTTCGTCTTGGGGACTTCGAGTCTGGTCTTCCATTGGGGATTTCTCTTTATCAGAAGCCCTGCGTCATTGGTAGTTTTTAGATAATAACCCAAGACTTCGATTTGCTTTAGTTCATATTTTATTCCGAAATCACCACCAGACTACCTGCGCAGATTGAGTCGGCCGTGCGCTTAACACAACTTACCACCTTCGTGGTTTGGCCGA
>CM042180.1:2518453-2523453 GCA_023376005.1 Doryteuthis pealeii
TTATGCTTTTTTTAAGTTGGGCGTTAATATATATATAACATATATATATATGTGTGTGTTTGTGTTTGTGTGTGTGTGCACATGTGTGTTATATATTTTTCAATACGTATACATATATATATGTGAGTGTATGTATGTGAGCTATATATTTTTATATGTGTATTATATATAAACATATTATATATAAGATATATGTATATATATATATATATATATATATATATATATATATATATATATGTATATTATATTATATATATATTATACATATATATTATGTGTATGAGTGGTTGTATGTGTTATGTGGGTGGGTGTATATATTTTAACTTCATATATATATATATATATACTATATATATATATATATACTATATATATATATATATATATATATATATATATATAATAGTATTTGATATATTCAAAAATTTAAATTATATATATTATATATATATATATATATAATATATATTATATAATATTATATATATATATAATATATATACGTGTGAGTGTGTGTGTATGTGTTTTGTGATATATTTTACGATATCTAGATAAATATTAATATAATGTACATAGGTGTATGTGTTATATTTTCCATACATATAAATAGATGTATATATGTATATATATATATGTGTGTGTGTGTGTGTGTGTGTGTAATATACACATAATATATGTGTGTGTATGTATATATTTTTTCAATACGTATATATATATGAAATTATATTAAGTATGAGAGTGTTTGTGTTTATGTATGTGTCATATATTCTTTAATATTATGTATAGATAATATGTATATGGATATATTATATATATATATAGTGTGTGTGTGTGTGTGTGTGTGTTGTGTGTGTGTGTGTGTGTGTATTTGTGGTGTGTGAGAGTACGTGTGTGTTGACGTATGAGTGTGTGTGTGTTTATATATTTCAAATACGTATATATATATATATAATATTATATAATATATATATATATATATATATATATATTATTGGGTATAGATATGAATATAGAGGTGTGTTTGTTAGTATGTTCGTATATGTGCGTTATATATTTTTCAATACGTATATATATAAATATATATGTGTGAATTTGTGTGTGTATGTGTATATTATATATTTTTCAATTCGTATCTATAAATATATACCCATATACATACATATAAATATATATGTATGCGTGTATGTATGTGTAAATGTGTGTGTGTATGTGTGTGTTATACATCTTTCAATACGTATATATACAGATCAATACATATATAAAGATATATATGTATATAAATGTGTGTGTCCGTGTGTGTGTGTGTGTGTGTGTGTGTGTGTGTGTGTGTGTGTGTGTGTGTGTGTGTGTGTATACGCGCGCGAATTAATATTTAAGAACTGTGTTGAGTGTTTCAGATCGAGCGAGATAATCGTCTGTCACCTCTGATGTCGATCGAAGAAGCCTCGAAGCCGCAGATGTGCTGACAGTGGAGAATTTTTATTAAATAGAAACGAAACGAAATTCATTCCTTTTATTAAGTCAGCGCCGACAAAATCCGGCTTGGCTGGCTGCATCCATTTTGAAGACGGAACGAAAAGAAATTAGCCCAAGAATCGATTCCAGTTTTTTTAGGTTATCAAATAAAAGTTCCTTTTGTTATTAATTTCATTTTCCCCGAACATTATCCTGATTCGGGCGAGATAAAGAAATGGACTGTAATGCTCGTGTATAAGTCGATCTCGTGTCGACCCTTGATTTATGGTCATTAAATCTATATGTGCTCCTAGTTCTTTCCATTATGTTTGAACACGTACACACTCGTGTAATAAGTCGATCTCGTGTATTGGTCGACCCTTGATTTATGGTCACAAAATCATTAATTTATGAAGCCAAGGGTTGCTCCTAGTCCTTCCATTATGTTTGAATACCGTACACACTCGTGTATAAGTCGATCTCGTGTATTGGTCGACCCTTGATTTATGATCACAAAATCATTAATTTATGAAGCCAAGGGTTGCTCCTAGTCCTTCCCATTATGTTTTGAATACCGTAAACACTCGTGTATAAGTCGATCTCGTGTATTGGTCGACCCTTGATTTATGGTCAGAAAATCATTAATTTATGAAGCCAAGGGTTGCTCCTAGTCCTTCTTATTATGTTTGAATACCGTACACACTCGTGTATAAGTCGATCTCGTGTATTGGTCGACCCTTGATTTATGGTCAGAAAATCATTAATTTATGAAGCCAAGGGTTGCTCCTAGTCCTTCCCATTATGTTTGAATACCGTACACACTCGTGTATAAGTCGATCTCGTGTATTTGTCGACCCTTGATTTACGATTACAAAATCATTGTTTCAAGTTATTTCTCTCATCTTTGAATACCGCACTCATCCGTGTACAAGTCGATCTCGAGTTGACTGTTGATTTATCTATTTCCCAACCCCTCCGCACGAGCAGGATGCGACACAAGGTCAATTGCTTAAGCGGAGTATAACAGGTTTGAATTCAGAGTTTTCTGGGGCACCCTGTAATACGTTTTAATTTTCCGACCGATTTGCAAGTTTATCCCCAAAATGTACCAATGAACTCTCCTCACCCCTTCTCGCTCTCTCTCTCTCTCTCCCTCTCTCTCTCTCTCTCTCTCTCTCTCTCTCTATTTCTTTTTCTCAACCCACACACACAATAGACACACATAGACACACATATATATTTACCAACCCCTCCACACGAGCAGGATGTGACACAAGATCAACTTCTTAAGCGGAATTCAACAGGTTTGAATTCAAAGTTTTCCTTCTCCTAGACCGGTTGCCTAACCAAGATTAAAGAGCCCAATCTGCCCTACTATTTACCCATACCTTTCCTAAGGGTATTAGCGCTAAGTGAAATGCAATTACCACGTCCAGGATTTGAACTCGGGGCGACGAGTCCATTTCCCATGACTTTAACCATTACACCACGCGCTTCCTGTTGACAAAACCATTAAGTTGCTCCTAGTCCTTCCCATTATGTTTGAATACCGTACACACTCGTGTATAAGTCGATCTCGTGTATTGGTCGACCGTTGATTTATGGTCACAAAATCACTAATCTGCTCCTAGTCCTTCCCCTTAAAATACAATACATAATCGTGTATAAGTCGATTTCGTGTATTGGTCGACCTTTGATTTAGGGTCACAAAATCATTAAGTTGCTCCTAGTCCTTCCACTTATGCTTAAATACAGTACATACTGGAGTACAAGTCGATCTCGTGTATTGGTCGACCCTTGATTTATGGTCACAAAATCATGAATTTATGAAGCCAAGGGTTGCTCCTAGTCCTTCCCATTATGTTTGAATACCGTACACACTCGTGTATAAGTCGATTTCGTGTATTGGTCGACCCTTGATATAGGATCACAAAATCGTTAATTATTTTCTAGTCCTTCCCATTTTCTTTGAATACCGTACACACTCGTGTTTAAGTTGATCTTGTGTATTGGTCGACCTTTGATTTATGGTCACAAAATCATTAATTTTGAAGCCAAGGGTTGCTCCTAGGCCTTCCCTTCCTTATGTTGTATCCTGCTTGTGCGGGGGGGGGGGGTAGGGTAAATACCACACACACACATAAACACCCACCACACATACTAAGAGGAATTATGGGGTTCGTAGGGAGCTCTTATTTTCCCGGTAGTCGGCGATTATTCGGATGAAAGAAGACAAACAACACAAATGGAAATTATACATACTAGCAAATATATGCACCCTCCGGGTGCAAGTATTTGAATTTTAATGTAATGAAATATGTTAAATTTGAAATACTTTTGAAACTAAATAAAAATCCAAATAAAATGATTTGAAACAGAGGGGTATAATCGAAGAATAGAACAACTTTGAAACTAAGTCTTCCATCATTTTTCATCACTCCCTCGTTTTATTGCTGAATTTTTCCTAATTTAACTATTTAGTTAAATTAGGAAGTAAAGAATAAAATTACTGTTATTTCTTTATATTAAAGATTTCTTTTAAGATTTATCCCGAGTTTTTTGCTCATATTCATTAAGAAAAAAACAAACAATTAGAAATCAATAATACCAAGCGCATATTTAATAAAATTAAACTTTTAATATCAATATGCAAATTAGCTTTCCTGTTCACGTTGTAACCCGCTATTTTGTTGCATATATAAATACAATTGCATGTTATTAGAATGTAGATATACTCAAAAGTATTAATAAGGTATAACAATTTTATCAATAACTGAGGTTTAAATAAAAATAAATTCATGGTGAATGTGACGTCAATAACTAAGGGAATTGTGACTTGAGTAGTGATTTAGTTTCGGCTTCAGACAGACAAACACACAATCTCCATTATAATAAGATGTATTAAACAAAAGATACAAAATGCTGCAAATTTGATGGCATTTGCTACGAGACTTATCTTGAGAGGTGAAATTAACAGTTCGTTGGTGAAGTGGCTCTAGAAAGGATTTCTAATAGCCATCGTTTGGAGTGCTGTTGAGACGTCTCTCTAGGTGAAATTAACAGTTCGTTGGTGAAGAGCGCTAGAAAAGGGATTCTACTCGCTGTGGTTTTGGAATTCTGTTAAAAACGCGTCAGTCTTGGTCGGTTCTCGTCCGATAAGTAAAAGTGTTGGGGAGTGCTTTTTTGAACGACTCGCCTGGTTAACTGCCCTTTGAAGTGGGCGGTGGTGGAGTCCTTGTTAAAGTGACTTTTCAGGTCGACAGCCTTCAGATAAGTGATGGGATTTGGTTTTGTCGCCAACATCGTATGTATATGTGTGTGTGTGTGTGTGTGTGGTGTGTGTGTGTCTTCTGCTCCTGGTATGTGCTCAACTTCTCTTTCCTAAATTCAAGTCAACTCTTTCGAACTGTATTTTATTTGTACGGTTGGTTTTCTTTTTTCAACGGCATATCAAACTACGTGGGTTATTTAATGCCAACCCATCTTTTAGAAAGATAATTTGACCCATAGCTTGGTAGATGAGGGGGGTTCATACCATTCCT
>CM042180.1:2530953-2538453 GCA_023376005.1 Doryteuthis pealeii
AGATGTTTTCTTCTCAAGAAATAGAAATTTCTAGTATAAAATTAACAATCAGGCAAACCATTCTCCCACAATTTAACACCCACCCCTTTTAACCGACTATAAAATAAAGTCACTTCCCCACCCACTTGTGGGAAACGCTTGACTGTTGTTTTGTTGGATGTTGGGGGGGGGGGGCCGGGTGGTGGTGCGGTTGGAACGCGCAGTACCAGTGCATCATCATTCTCAACATCGTATACCGGCGAGTTTCGTTTTCCATTCTTTGTTTCATTTAGGGTGGGTCTTATTGTTAGTACGGTTTCCATTTTTGTTCCTTTTCAAATTCGTGAAACACGACTGAAAGTTCCTGGCAACTGGGGTGAGGTTTTCATTCCCTTTCAAGAAGAAGAAGAAGAGAAGAAATTATTAGGTGTGGAAGAGAAGAAGAAGAAGAGAAGAGAAGAAGAAGACTCTTATTGAAGAAGAGAAGAAGAAGAAGAAGACTTTATTGAAGTAAAGGGAAAAAAAAAGGAAAAGAAAAGAAGAAGCGAAAGAAGAAGAAGAAGAAGAAGAAGAAGAAATAGATTATTAGGGAAGAAGAAAAGGAAATATTAGGGAAAGAAAAAGAAGAAGAAACATTATTAGGGAGAGAAAAGAAGAAAGAGAAGAAGAAGAAGAAGAAAAGCAAATCAAGGATTTATACAAAAATAAGAGGAAGAGAAGAGAAAGGAAAATGAAGAAAGAAAAGAAAAACTATAAGTAGAAAGAAGAATAATGCTAGAGAAGAAGAGGCAGAAATTGAGAAAAAATAACACGAAGGAAGAGGAAGAAAGAAAGAAAAAAAAGTAATTAAAGAAAAAAGAAAAAAAGACAAAGGAAAGAAGAAGTAAACAAAGAGAGAGAATGAAGAAATGAGGAAAAAGAAAGAAAGAAGGAAAGAAAGAGAAAGAAGAGAAGACATGACGGATGGAGAGATTAAGGGGAACGCAGGACGTCAGGCAAGGGAGAAAAAAGCAGGTTAAAAAGGGGAAAGAAAAAGTAGACAGAAGAAGAGAAGAGAGAGAAGATGAGAGAAGAAGATAGAGGAAGCAAGAAGAAGAGTAAGAAGGGGGAAAAAGGTGATACATAAGGTTTTAAAAGAAAAGAAATTAGGAAGAACAAGAAGAAAGAGAGGAAGAAATAAATGAAAGAGCAATACAGAATGGAAAGAAGAAGAAAAGAAGAAGTTGAAGAGAAGTTAAGAAAAGAGAAGGAAAGAATAAAACTGAAGAAAGAAAAAGAAATAACCGGAAGGAAAAGAAGAGAATGAAAATAAGGGAAGAAGAAGGTAAGGAAAGGAAGCAAGCAAGCAAGAAGAAGGGGAGAAGAAGAAGAAAGGCGAAGAACGCGAAGAAGGGGAAAAAAGAAAGAAAGAAAGAAAAGAAAAAGAAGAAAACTGAAAAGGGATAAAGAAAAAGAGAAAAAGCTTAAAAGATAGAAATAAGAATGGCTTAAAATGAAAAAATTAAAGAATATTATTTAGGGAAGAAGAAGAAGAAAGAAGGAGAAGAAGAAGAGAGAAGAAAAGAAGAGAAAGAAGGAAGAAGGAGAAGACGGATAAAAAAAAAAAGGGGAGCGGAGGCCAGAGAGAAGGAGCAGAGCAGGAGGAGGAAAGAAAGAAAGAACGAAGTAGAAGAGAAAGAGAAAAGAAAAGGAAAAGAGACAAGTAATAAGTAAGAAAGAAAGCAAGAACAAACTGACCCCATTCAAATCGGTCGGGAGTGAAATTGCCCAACACTAAGCGCCCCCCCACTCTCAAATTCTTTTTTTTTCTAAAAAGACCTTCAATGAAACATTGAAAAGTCAGTGCGAGGGTAACAATAGGTGGGGCACTCCCTCCGTACTGTTGGTTTGCGCTGCCTCCCCCTAAGCGAAGGTATGGTCGTTTACCGCTACCTGCCAAGAGTTTTTTTACACTGAATTCGTCGTGAAAACTAATCATCTTTTTTTTTTTCTTTTTCTTTTTTTTTTTTTTTTTTTTTTCTTTTTGTTTTTTTTTTTTTTTTTTGTTGGGCTTTTTATGGGAAAAAGGGGGTTCACTTTTTTTGGCTTTTTAATTTAAACGGACCCACTTACCCTAACCCCGACTTGTGTGGTGACTGTGTGGTTGGACGCAACTTGCCTTTGGCCCTCACATTGACACTTATGATGAAAGCATCTATTGTAATATACGAAGTCATATGTCTTTTTTATTTTTGATTTGATTTTTTAATTTCTTTTCTTTATTTTTCTTTTTTCCTTTTTTTTCTCTTTCTTTTTTTTTTTCTTTTTTTCTCTTTCTTCTTTTCTTCTTTTCTTTTTATTTTGTATTTTTTATTTTTATTCCTTTTTATTTTTTTCTTCTTTTTTATTTGTTATTTTTTTTATTTTTTTCTTGATTTTTATTTTTAATTTTTATCTTATTTTATTTTTTGTGGTTATTTTATCTTTTATGTTTTTTTCTTCTTTTTTTGATTTTTCCTTCTTTTTTTAATTTTCATTTTTTCAGTTTTCATTTTTTCGTTTTTCTTTTCTTTTCTTCGTTTTATTATTTTGTTTTTAATTTTTTGTTTTTGTTTTTTTTCTTCTTTTTTCTTTATTTTTTTCCTTTCTTTTTTTTCTTTTTTTCTTTTTTGCTTTTTTTATTTTATTCTTCTTTTTTTCTTTTTTTTCTTTTCTTTTTTTTTCTTTTGTTTTCTTTTTTCATTTTTCCTTTTTATCTTTTCCTTTTTTTCTTTTTTTATTTTCTTTTTTCTTTATTACTAGTTTTTATATTATTTTTCTTTTTCTTTTTTTTTTCTTTTTTTTTTTCTTTTTTTGTCTTTTCGTTCTCAAGAAGACACTTGCTTTTTTGACAACCATTTTTAGTGTTATAAGTCGTCCAGGCTGGATTAAATAAACACTCGACCACCCTAATCCGAACCCGCCCCCTGCTCCGGCACCCCCGCTACCTTTTCCTACGCCGTTTTTCTATAATTTAGGTGTGGGGTCGGGTGGTGTTGATGCACAACCTACCTGTCAATCTCAGACCATGCAAGAAAAGAAATTGGTATTTACGAGGTGTATCAATTGATCCATATTAATTACACACAAAAACTATTATTTGACATAATATCCTCCGTTGTCAATTCACTAAGTAAATATTGCAAACAAGATATTTGAATATTGTATTGTGAAAGTTTTAGCATCAAATTTGAAAAGGCTGGTTGGCTTGGTTGGCTTGATTGTAAGGTGTCTAGTGGCAATATCAGAAATCTTATTGGGTTAGTTAATGCCAACACACGCAAACATATAATTACGATATATATATATATATATATATATATATATTATATCATTGGATTTCAGGTTCTCGAAGACTCTGATAAAGTTTTGATGTATCGCCCCTAGAATTACAGCGCCTACTGTGACAGTGCAAGTCCGGATGCTTAGAAAAATAATTCTCGGACCACAGAAATTCGCATTTAGAACACTGCTCCCTGAAGATGTTGATGTTCCGATGCTTTGTTAGACGCTGCTTTCTGTCTACTCTATAGCATTCGTTGGTGTTTGCGCCAGGTGACACACACACACACAACACACACAACAACACACAGCCACACACACATTATATAATAATATATATCATATATATAATATATATATATAGTATAAGCTGTGTCATAAAAGTATCGGGATTGAAGGTGTATTTTTCCAAGATAGCAAATGAACAAATGAATGGATGTTATTTTTTTTATTCAGATCAATGTGGTCAAAAGTTCAAAAATCTTGATACTTTTTGACACATATATATATATATAATTTCGCAGGGATTGTTCGCTATGTACCGGCGGCCGAAACGGAATTGAGTCTCCTGACCATGCCTATGTGAAGTCCGGTTTTCGATTCCTGTCGGAAGGGAGTCGTTAGTATACATCGCTGAAGGACTTCATAAGTCGAACAGTCTGTACGGTTCGTTGCTGCATACGCGAGCCATCTTTGGGGGGATTTTAAAAAATTGGGTTTCAAGATTATTTTCATATTATGAATTTTATGCGATACATGCATTTTATATGCCTTCAAGCAAAATATAAATAAATCTATTATATATATATATATATGTGTGTGTGTGTGTTTGGGCGCAATATTATTTTATTTATGCATGTTATTGAATTTAAAATAAAAGACACATCTGTTTAACACATTTATTTGTGATTTTGGGGGAAACTTGTTAATATTCGGGTTGGAATACTATATTAATTATATATTAATATTATATATATATATATATGTGTTGTGTGTGTGTGTGTGTGTGTGTTGTGGTGTATTCTGTGAACCTTTTCATACCATTCTGTCGAATGAATCCCCAAAAAGTATGACCAAAGACCGAATTACTTGCAGTCCATTATTTGAGAGTTTGCGGTTGTCACATATGAAAGTGTTTGTTATAAAGGTGTCCATCTCTTCTCTTNTTATCACTGATATAAAAGTGCTCAATACGTTTGTAGAGTTGGTTTACAAAAACCAATATAGAGTAAACCTACTCTAGTGTGTGTATGTATGTGTGTGTGTGTGTATATATACATACATATATGTGTGTATGTATGTGGGAGAAACATCAACATCCTTTAGACTAAGACTAAATAACCACAAATCCACTATAAATCTCAAATCCCTGCATAGTACAATAGCACTTCATTTTAACACCTCATCACACACCTCAAATGCATTTTAATAGAACACGCATTTCCAACAATGCAATCTAGAAAACAATCAGAAACTAAATGGATTCTAAAATTACAAACACACGTGAAGGGATTGAACGCAGACATCGGAATTCTCCGTTATTATAAATATTTCACAGACGCTGCCGCTGTCAACAGAGACAAAAGAGCCGTTAAACAGGAATAACATTCATTTGATAAAGGGTATCTAACGAACCCGAAAATTTATGGAAAAAAAATAATAATAATAAAAAAAAATAAGTGAATCCAATACTCAATAATATCGAGTTCATTCATTTATATATATTTTAATGCTTCGTAATAACGCACAACTTTAAAAAAACATTTTTTTTTAGATATATATATATATATATATATAATACCAAACTTATTGGTAAATCCTCGTGGTGAGAAAAAACCCAGCAAATAGTTTGATTGTAAAAATATACTACCAAACATCAACCGGGGAGAAAAAAATTTTTGGAAAAAAGAAAAGACCAAGATAATCATACCAACCAAAAATAATCTATTGGTACAATATTTTGGCTAAAAGAAAAAACAATTTGTGTATATATATATATATATATTATATTCATACAAAACCGCCAGGAGACTAAAGCTAATAAGTAAAAAGTGCTCAATACCTAAGTAGAGCAAATAATAAAGATAAATCTAATGAGTCAGACGAACCTACTAAAAGTTTCGCTTAATGCTCTTCAGGGCTAAGATCTGACTCAGATAGATAGATAGATAGATAAAGGAGATGAAAAATACATTTTGTTGTTAAAATAAATATATTTTTATATCCTTTTTCATTGCTAATATTGACAATATTTTGATTTATTAAAAATCATCATCAGAGCATAATGGTAATTAGTTATATATATATATATATATATATATATATATATATATATATATATATATATTCCAAAACTTGATAGTGAGGGATGATTCTATATGTGATATCTAAGACACACTGTATTATTATTGTATGATCCAGTATGTATAAATACAGTGAATCTTTAAACCACTAAAGAGTTGTGCAATTCAAATAACCTGATCTTCCATCTGATGAGACTAAATTTTGAGGAGCTATATTAAATCAACTTAAATTTATATAGGCCCCAATTTTGGTCGAAATAAATTTATTATGGAATTACGGTGTTTAGTTTTTCCTTCCTTTCTAAGATATCCTAGCAAATATATGCACCCTCCGGGTGCAAGTATTTAAGTTTTAATGTAATAAAATATTGTATTAAATTAGAAAGGCTAATGAAACTAAATAAGAATACAGATAAAAAGATTTGAAACAGAGGGAGTATAATAAAAGATTTGAAACAGAGGGAGTATAATAAAAAATAGAACAACTGAAACTTACTCTTCCATCACTCTCGTCTTTCATTGTTATTTTTTCTTATTTAAGTATTTAATTATAAGAGGAAGTAAAGAATAAAATGACAGTTATTTTATCTTGTTAATGGATTTCATTTAAGATTCATTGAAGAGATTTTTGCTTATATTCATTAAAATAAAACCAAACAGTTAGAAATCAATAATACTAAGCACATATTTATTAAATTCGATTTTTTAATATTAATATGCAAATTAGCCTTCCCGTTCACATTGTAAAGCGCTATTTTGTTGTATATATAAATATAATTGCATGTTGTCAGTATGTAGATAAGGTCAGCAGTATTAATAATTTTATTAATAATTGAGGTTAAATAAAAATAAAATCATGGAGAATGTGATGTCTATAACTAAGAGAATTGTGACTTGAGTAGGAATATAGTTTCGGTTACAGACAGAAAAACACACAATCTCCATTATAATAAGATATATATATAAATTTTGTATACATTTAATTGTATGGAAACTAATAGGCTACCATATTGTTTTCATGCACTTTAAATTTGCTTGTTTAAGCAGGGAAATCATTAATATGACACCATCACAAATATTGAGCACTCTCCTGATAATATTGTATATATTGGCTTACTACTGTCAAATCAAGTGAGATAGTGTTAACCATACACTTGGTAATATCATATATATATATATATATATATATATATATATATATACACACACACACATAGATTTAATATATTAATTCCTAAAATCAATTCTTTTTGTCTTTCTTCTCAATCAAAAATAGTTTACTAAATTTTGCTTTTAACTTTATATTTTTCTTATAAGTTTAAAAACAAACATTTGTAAGAAAACACTATTTGAACACGCACACACATATATATCTACATATATATATATAATGTGTCATTGATTTTTTTTTTTTTCAAATTTATTTCATTTTATTTTTCTAAGTTATATTCAGCTGTTAAAAAATACCTTGGAAAAGGTAGAAAGTCACCCGAAATATTGGAAAAAAATAAAAGGAACCCAGGACAAAACAGTTATATATTAGAACTCTGTTTTTTGTTCACTTTTTATATATTTCCTATGCTTCCTGATATCACAGAAAACGTTCGCAAGAACAAAACTGATACACAACTAAATTGATAATATATATATATATATATATATGGTGTGTGTGTGTGTGTGTGTGTGTGTGTGTGTGTGTATAGATAAAAGGATATGAAAACACACAATATGCTGTTAAAATGAAAATATTTTATATCATATTCATAGCTAATATTGAACAATATTTCGATTTATAAAAATCAAAATGTTTTCACTTTAACAGCATATTGTGTGTGTTCATATCCTTTTATCTATACTTATACTGTCGGATTCATTTCCTTTCTCTTAAATATATATATATATATATATATATATATAT
>CM042180.1:2545953-2548453 GCA_023376005.1 Doryteuthis pealeii
TATATATATACAAATCACGCACAAAGCACTGCCCTGTCTATAGCTCTGCTGATGAGGCCTAATAGGCTGAAATGTACATACAGAGATCGACTTTTTCTCGATTTGTTTACGCTTTACATTTAAACCGATATGCACGCCTAATTCATTTAATTATAATTAATTAATTAACAAATTAGGTATGACTTTAATTAAGCAAATAATCTCCCAAAAAAATATATATAAGTAAAAATATAACAAAAGATTTAGAATTTTTGCATTATAGTCTATTTCAGGAAGCTTAGACAAGGTGTGTAACTCTCCGAAATCATCAGATGCGAATGATGAATTCTTTATTACTTTTAAGGCATTTGAAAACCGATTTTTATTTTTTTTTTTTTTTATTTATTTATTTATTTATTTATTTTATTGTCCTATTTCCCTCTGCTCTGTGACTCTAACAATAAGAGTACACATTGAGCTCTGCAAACTGCGACACATTTTTTTTTTAAACTCCTATGTCATAAGGAAGGTTTCTTATCTATCTATCTATATATATATATATATATATACTAGCAAGAATATGCACCCTCCGGGCATAAGTATTTAAGTTTTAATGTAATGAAATAGACGTTTCTTCATTATTTGAAAAAAATAAAAAAATAAACCCACATAAATTTCAATAAATGTATTTCTGTAATAAAATAGTTTTAATTTGTAAGCAAAAAAAAAATGATTTGTAATGAATTTCTACATTAGATTATTTCAAAAAGGCCGGAGGGGACATCGGCCGAAATGTTGTACAGATAACAATGAAGATAAGGACAATAGTCAGAATAATCCAACTAATACTAATTATCAAGCCTCATCTCAAAAATTCAGAGAAATAGCAAATTATTTCAGTTTGAGCGAACAAGTGGCATAAAATATGGCTGGAAGGGACCCCTAAAATACGGATGGAAGGGTCCCTTTGTTAGTACCAAGAGAAGCAAATCCTCTTCCATTAAAATATCCGATTATTTAAGGACCTGTATATATAGGTCGTATGTAGATACATATTTTGATTTTTATATATATATATATATATATATTATATATATAATAATGAGTTAAGTAAACAAACAAATGTGTTTATTTCTATATGGCTTTAAGCTGACAATTTTTGGAGGATATGTGCTTAATTGAAGTCATACCTAATTTTTGAAAATTAATTAGTTAATAATTAATGAATTTAGGCGGGCATATATGTTCAAATGTAAGGCTAAACAAATCGAGAAAATGTCAATCCCTGAATGTACATTTCGACCTATTAGGTCTCATCAGCAAGGTTATAGACATGGGAGACTGCTCCGTGTGTGACTCGAAACCTCGACTGTCAAGCTGACAGGCGAAGTCTCTAACCATTACACTAGCTTGACATACACACGGAGCAGTCTCCCATGTCTATAACCTTGCTGATGAGACCTAAAGATGAGGATAACTGTCCATTCTGTTTGCCAATTATCACCCACTTGTTATCTATAATTGATTAGGGCTTAGACTAATCCTGCCTCAGACCCAAAAACAATCTCCTTGGTCTAGAGCTAGTGAAAAGGGGATAGACTCCCTCACTGTCTGGCTGATACCAACATTAGGCCACCCCAATGACTTTACTTACATCATTTTTATCAACTGAGCCAGAATTTGGTGTTGCTCTCAAGTCTGGCACAAGGCAGACAATTAATTTAACCCTTTCCTAATAAAAGAATGTTTGAATAAACATTAATTATTGACTAGTTAATTGGACAGAAATTCTTGTTTTAATGCGGGGGGGTGGAGAGGGGGAGGGGTCTCCCCCCACCCCCACCCCTTCTACCGAAAATTTCTTCATCGATTTCCTCAAGTGAATTTTTTTTTTTTAAATTTGAATTTTTTTTTTTTTTTAAATTTGATATTTTTTGATAAAATAAATAAGTAGTATCTACTTATTTATTTTATCAAAAAATATCAAATTTAAAAAAAAAAAAAAAAATTCAAATTTAAAAAAAAAAAAAATAATAATAAATAAATTTTTTTGATAAATTTGATATTTCTTTTAAACGGGACAAAAACAAATTAATTGCTTTTCTTGGTTAAGCATTATTCAAACCGATTTTTATTGAGGGGGGGGGGAAATATTCAGTATATTTTCTGATAAAAAATCAGAACTGATATTGGTGTTGGGTGGAGGTGTAGTTTATTGAGGAGTTGTGTGTGTGTACGTGTTGATATGCTTGTGTGTGTGTGTGTTTGTTATATGAAAAATAGATGGAAATTAATCCAACAGTATGAAATTTAACATTTTTTGAAAAAACAAATGATGTTATATAATTGCTGACAGAAATCTGTTTCGACCAGCTCGATAGATCGGTCATCATCAAGAGCAACATATGAGAGAAAGACGAAAAAATAACCATTAGAAAGACAGGGTACAAATATATATATATATATATATATATATATACATACACATATATACATACACATGTGTTATATATATATATAT
>CM042180.1:2553453-2554813 GCA_023376005.1 Doryteuthis pealeii
TCCAGCCTCCCACATTAATATAATTTTAAAAAAAACAACTGGAATACATCTCCCCTGATGATGGCACTTCGAAGTGCCGAAAGTACTCGGAACTTTGGTGGACTAATCACGAATTCCCACCCAAATTTAAAAAGTTTGGCCGAAAACCTTGAAAAGATCACAAATAAAATTGTTAAACAGGAGATGTGTCTTTTGTTTAATCTACATGTATATGAAAGAATGCTACCAAAATACACACTCTATAAATATATATATAATATTATATAATAATTATATATATATATATATATATATATATATATTATTCCCCTATTGTATAGGTACATTATGTATGCTTTAGTGTATATTCATGGAGTATGTCGTGTGCCAATGTACATAATGTGTGTTTTGTGTTAATTAGTGGTTGAAAACTTCAGTTTATTTTTTCTACGTCCATTTCAGTGTTATTTCTTTTCCTATTAAAATCAAAAAAGGAATATTTTTTATCAATTATCTGAGAAAGCTTTTCTTGTATCTTGTAAATGTCCTGGCCATGTCTTTTCACCCACCCATTCTTTAGATCCCACGTCTCACAATTCATTATTTTTTTATTAATTATTTTTCATTTTCACTCCAGTGTGGGCTAATGGTCTTTTACTGAGTCTGAGTGACAGCAAGTCTCCTCAGGTCTCCGGACTCTCTGAGTATTCTGGCAGATGCAGCAGTGCATGTGTTCTGAATGGTATCAATTCTTCCTCTGATTTCCAGAATTTTCCAAACCCTTTTCCAATCCTTTTGGGACCGTTCCAAGTGCACCAACTACAATTAGTATCACTTTACTTTCATATTCCATAACTTTTTCAGTTCTCTGGCAAAGGTCCAGATATTTATCCATTTTTCATTTTCTTTAGCTTCACCCTGTGATCTGCTGGCACTGCAAAATCCACCAGTTTGACAATTCTTTCTTTTTTTGTTTATCAACACTAGGTCTGGTCTTCTTGCTGGATAAAAGTGATCCGTTTTTATTACAAAGTCCCAGAGAATTTTATGCGTTTCGTTCTCAAGAACATATTCTGGTTTATGCATATACCATTTTGTTGTATGGTCAAAATTAATTTTTTTGCAATAATTCCCAGTGGATCACCTTCCCAACCCAGTCGTGTCTAGTTTTTGTACTCCCGTTGTGCTAGTTTGCTACATTCGCATAGTAACATGGTTTACAAGTCTCATCTCTATTACCGCATAATCTATATTTACTATTTGTTGGGTCTTATCAATTTTGCTTTGATATAGTTTGTACTTATGGTATATTATTATTATTATTATCATTATTATTATTATTTTCACTCAGTGTTGGGCTAATGGTCTTCACTGGAGTCTC
>CM042180.1:2574913-2584913 GCA_023376005.1 Doryteuthis pealeii
TGTATATACGATTATGCGATTGTATGTATGTATATATATATATATATATATATATATATATATATATATGCATGTTGAATTAAACCAATGACACATCTCCTCAACGACATTGTCACGTCGTCTAACTCTCCATTTAACAGATAATAGCTCCATTTCACAATACCTAAAATTACATTCATGCCCCCACTCTAATTACCAAAATATTCTAACGGAAAATACGCACATTCTGAACAAAGAAAAAAATAAACAAAAACTCCAAATACTAGAAGCTTTATACATAAAACAATACAAACCATCCTTGAATAAAATTAATTTCCAATGCAGTACACGCATTTTAAAATGCCTATAACACCTTTCCCATCAATTCTTCTCCTTCCAGCCTCCACATACATTAATATGATTTGAAAAACTGGAACACATCACTCCTGATGATGGCACTTCGAAGTGCCGAAAGTACTCGGACATGAACTTTGGTGGACTAATCCACGAATTCCACCCAAATATTAAAAAGTTGGCCAGAAAACTTGAAAAGATCAAAAATAAAATTGTTAAACAGGAGATGTGTCTTTTGTTTAATTCAACATGCATAAATGAAAAAATGCTGCCCAAATACACACACACACACACACACACACACACATATATATATATTCCCCTATTGTATAGGTACATTATGTATGCCTATAGTGTATATTCATGGAGTATGTAGGTGTGCCAATGTACGTAATGTGTGTGTGTTTAATTAGTGGTTGAAAACTTTAGTTATTTTTTCTACGTCCATATCAGTATTATTTCTTTTCCTATTAAAATCAAAAAAAGGAATATTTTTTATCAATTATCTGAGAAAGCTTTTCTTGTATCTTGTAAATGTCTGGCCATTCTTTTTTCACCACACCCATTCTTTAGATCCCACGTCTCACAATTCATTATTTTTGTTATTATTTTCATTTTCACTCCAGTGTTGGCTAATGGTCTTTTACTGGAGTCTGAGTGACAGCAAGTCTCCTCAGGTCTCCCGGACGCTTCTGAGTATTCTGGCAGATTGCAGCAGTGCAGTGTTCTGAATGGTATCAATTCTTCCTCTGATTTCCAGACTTTCCAAACCCTTTTCCAATCCTTTTGGGACCGTTCCAAGTGCACCAACAACAATTAGTATCACTTTGACTTTCATATTCCATAACTTTTTCAGTTCTCTGGCAAGGTCCAGATATTTGTCCATTTTTTCATTTTCCTTTAGCTTCACCCTGTGATCTGCTGGCACTGCAAAATCCACCAGTTGACAAGTTATTTCTTTTTTGTTAATCAACACTAGGTTTAGTCTTCTTGCTGGGATAACGTGATCTGTTTTTATTTCAAAGTCCCAGAGAATTTTATGCGTTTCGTTCTCAAGAACAGATTCTGGTTTATGCATATACCATTTTGTTGTATGGTCAAAATTAATTTTTTTGCATAATTCCCAGCGGATCACCTTCCCAACCCAGTCGTGTCTAGTTTTGTACTCCCTTTGTGCTAGTTTGCTACATTCGCATAGTACATGGTTTACAGTCTCATCTCTATTATCGCATAGTCTACATTTACTATTTGTTGGGTCTTATCAATTTTTGCTTTGATATAGTTTGTTCTTATGGTATTATTATTATCATTATTTTCATTTTCACTCCAGTGTTGGCTAATGGTCTTTCACTGGAGTCTGAGTGATAACTAGTCTCCTCGGATCTCCAGGACTCTCCTGAGTATTCTAGCTGGTGGTCTCAATTCTTCGATTTCCAATTCCTCTCGTCTGTTTTCTAAACTTTTGGGGCCCGTTCCTAGTGCACCAACTTCATATTCCACAGTTTCCTCAGTTCTCTGGCAAGGTCCATGTATTTGTCTATCTTTTCCTTTTTTTCATTTTCACTCGGTGGTTGGCCGAAACGGCAAAATCCACGAGATGACAGGTTCTCTTCATCTTTAAGAATACAAACCCTGAAAACATTTTAAATTTTCTAAAAAAAAAAATAATAAATAAATAAATAAATTAAAAAAAGCAACCTTTTCAACAAGATATAACAAAACATAACCGAATATCTCCATAAAACCACTACTTTAAAGACTGAAATCCAAAATAACCTTTTTTTGGCATTAAATGACCCACAGAGGTTGATATGCCGTTAAACAAAACTCAAACCCCATAAAACCACTACTTTAAAGACTGAAATCCAAAATAACCTTTTCTGGTATTAAATGACCCACAGAGGTTGATATGCCGTTAAACAAAACTCAAACCCCATAAAACCACTACTTTAAAGACTGAAATCCAAAATAACCTTTTCTGGCATTAAATGACCCACAGAGGTTGATATGCCGTTAAACAAAACTCAAGCCCCATAAAACCACTACTTTAAAGACTGAAATCCAAAATAACCTTTCTGGCATTAAATGACCCACAGAGGTTGATATGCCGTTAAACAAAACTCAAACTCTTCTTCTTGTCGACCAATACTATGTCCGGTCTTCTGGCCGGGATTATTATTATTATTATTATTATTATTATTATTATTATTATTATTTTCAGGGTTATGAAAAGTATTTTTCTAGTTTTCACCGACCTTTAAGAACACATCTAACGACTAACTATCTCTAACTCGACTATATATCATATATTTATACTATTTTTTTTCTTTTAGAGCTCCATTTTTTTTGTTTGTTTTTTTTTTAATTATATTTTCTATATTTTAAGTCAATAATGAAATAATGTGGTTATCGAACCAAATTTGAATTAAATGGAGAAAAGAATGCAATAAAAAAAAGATGGTTATCTGGTGGTAAAATCAATAAAGCGTTGTTCATGTTATTACTCTGAAAGATAAGGGATACGAGTTCAAATCTTGTCGTCGGATGAAAATTAATTACGTAATATATAAATCGTGTGTGTGCGTTGTGTAAGTAGGCTTGTTATGTGTATATGTTATTGTGTATTGATATATGTGTGGGATATATATGTGTGTGTGTGTGTGTGTGTGTTACATGTTATTGAGTGTGTGTGTGTGTGTTACATGTTATTGTGTGTGTGTGTGTGTGTTACATGTTATTGTGTGTGTGTGTGTGTGTTACATGTTATTGTGTGTGTGTGTGTGTGTTACATGTTATTGTGTGTGTGTGTGTGTGTGTGTTACATGTTATTGTGTGTGTGTGTGTGTGTGTTACATGTTATTGTGTGTGTGTGTGTGTGTGTGTTACATGTTATTGTGTGTGTGTGTGTGTGTGTTACATGTTATTGTGTGTGTGTGTGTGTGTTACATGTTATGTGTGTGTGTGTGTGTGTGTGTGTGTGTGTGTGTGTTACATGTGTATGTTATTGTGTGTGTGTGTGTGTGTTTACATGTTATTGTGTGTGTGTGTGTGTGTGTGTTACATGTTATTGTGTGTGTGTGTGTATGTTATTGTGTGTGTGTGTACATGTGTGTGTGTGTGTGTTACATGTTATTGTGTGTGTGTGTGTTACATGTTATTGTGTGTTGTGTGTTACATGTTATTGTGTGTGTGTGGTGTTACATGTTATTGTGTGTGTGTGTGTTACATGTTATTGTGTGTGTGTGTGTTACATGTTATTTGTGTGTGTGTGTGTGTTACATGTTATTTGTGTGTGTGTGTGTTACATGTTATTGTGTGTGTGTGTGTGTGTGTTATATGTTATTTGTGTGTGTGTGTGTTACATGTTATATGCATGTATATATTTGTTGGTATATATATATATATATATATATATAAAGTATATATAGGCAGCATTTTTTCGTTTAAAAATGTTTTGTTAAACTCTACTGACAATTCTTGTCGGACGAGTTTTTGTTCGATCCTTTCTAACTATCTGGCCATCTTTTTAATATCTGGGTGGAATTGGTGTAGCAATCCACCAAAGTTTTTTTTCACGAGCGCTTTCTGCACCAATTCCACCCGGATATTAAAAAGATGGCCTGACAGTTAGAAAGGATCGAACAAAAACTCGTCCGACAAGAATTATCAGTAGAGTTTAACAAAACATATATATATATATATTATTTTGAGTAGAATACATGTAAAAAAAAACCTGCTGTGATTATTTCTTGATATCTAGACCGTTACTTCTGCCATACTACTTGTGTTAAAATGGTTAACAATCTGCTATCTTCGTTGGTTATGACTAAACGATGAAATCGATCCTCACTGGGTGTCCCGTTCTTTTGTCTTAAAATTAAACCGAGTACTGCGTTTAGAGGTGGCACACTTGTTGTGCTGTAAAAGTTGTCAGACTCCTCTGACAGACCAATGTTAGTGAGTTCGTCTCTCACTGGGTGACGCATACTTCTAGCCATGTACTAAACTGAGTCAATGATTACTGCATTTAAAGGTAGCTGTATCTATAATAAGACTTACTCGATATCTGATGTAGACTATATATAATCAAAACCCCATATTTGCTACTAATAGATTCCCGGCTTTTGTGTGTATGTGTGTGTGTGTGTGTGTGTGTGTGAATTTATGTGTGTGTGTGTGTGTTTGTATGTGAATTTATGTGTGTGTGTGAATTTGTGTGTGTGTGTTTATATGTGTGTGTGTTTGTATGTGAATTTATGTGTGTGTGTGTTTGTATGTGAATTTATGTGTGTGTGTGTGTTTGTATGTGAATTTATGTGTGTTTGTATGTGTGTGTGTGTTTGTATGTGAATTTATGTGTGTGTGTGTGTGTGTGGTGTGTGAATTTATGTGTGTGTGTGTGTGTGATTTATGTGTGTATGTGAATTTGTGTGAATTTGTGTTGTGAATTTGTGTGTCTGTGTGTGATTTTGTGTGTCTGTGTGTGAATTTGTGTTGTGTGTTTTGTGTGAATGTGTGTGAATTTGTATGTGTGTGTGTGTGTATGTGATTTGTATTGTGTGTGTGTGTGTGTGTTGTGTGTGTTGTGAATTTGTGTGTGTGTGTGTGAATTTGTGTGTGTGTGTGTGTGAATTTGTGTGTGTGTGTGAATTTGTGTGTGTGTGAATTTATGTGTATGTGAATTTATGTGTATGTGTATGTGATGTGTATGTGATGTGTATGTGTTATGTGTATGTGTATGTGAATTTATGTGTATGTGTATGTGAATTTATGTGTGTGTGTGTGTGTGTGTGTGTATGTGAATTTATGTGTGTGTGTGTGTGTGTATGTGAATTTATGTGTGTGTGTGTATGTGAATTATGTGTGTGTGTGTGTGTGTGTGTATGTGAATTTGTGTGTGTGTGTGAGAGAGAGAGAGAGAGAGAATTTATGACTGTGTGTGTGAATTTATGAGTGTGTGATAGAGAGTTTATTAGTGTATGTGTTTGTATAATGTAGGGTGTGTATATAATGTATATATGTAATTTATGGGTATCTATGCGCGTATATAATGTATGTATGTGTATGTGTGTAGTTATTTACTAAGCTTAGTTTACATGTGGCACAAGGTTAGAAGTATGGCGCACGACCAGTGAGAATCGAACTCGCTAACAATGGTCTGAGAATCTAGATTGCTAATAATGATTGCTAATAATTAAAGTTTTTTTGGTGGTCCCCAATGACAGTTTAACTGCAGTCTATGAATAAACATTTTGCGAATTGGGTTACGGTTTTAGGGGATTAAGGTTGTTTTTAATTACGTATTGCTTAAAAGAATAAACAACAAAAAACCCAAATTACTATACATTTAGTGTTGAAAAATATATTTTAAACTAAGTTTAATTGAAATTATACATTGCAATACTAACACAAACAACTGTCTCAATAATAGATTCAATAATTAATTTTAATGGTTAATTAAATGTATAGTCCACCCTGATCCGGAGTGGTAGTACCTGTGAGGGTCCCATCTATAGGTTAAATAGATTTTTTTAAAAATGTGTTTGAAAAAAAAATTGAATACTCGTGAAGAAAGAATAAAACAAAAAAGTCTTCGGCATAAAATAACCCAACAAGGGTTAACATGCCGTAAAACTCCTTCAACTAGGAATCGAAAGTCCCTGAATTTAGTAGGAAAGACAAGAAAAAAAATATGAACACTCATATAAAAAATGATTTTTTTTTTATGAGCACCTCATCTGGTGTAATAGTTAGTGACCTTGATTAGCAAACCATTGAGAGTGAATTCGATTCTCACTGGGTGCCCTTATACTTCTAGCCTTAGTAAATAACTATAAAATGAATGTTTTTGTTTTTTTTTGTTTTTTTTTTTTTAATGGCATACCCAACAAAAATGAATAAGAATTAAACGTCTTCGGCATAGAATAACCCAACAAGGGTTGACATGCCGCAAAACACAACCAGCTAACAGATACTACAGCCTCATCCTAAAGGAAGATACAGACGAAGAAAGAAAAGAGAAAAAAAATTAAATATACACACAAATCACCGGCCTTTTTCTTTTCTTTTTTTTTTTTTTTTTGTTCATGGGCGAATAGCATTTTCTCATAAATAATAATTTTTTTTCCACCCAGGTGCCCGTCCCCCACCTACCGTCAGCCCTATCCACTTTACTTTCAAATTCCACCCCTGACAGTACACACCTGACAATTGTTTGGACTATTACTTGCTTGGGCCATATTTTCTTTTCTTTCTTTTTTTTTTCCCCCCTCTCTCATTTTTTTATTTTTTATTTATTTATTTTTTATTTTATTTTTACCTACATCAACAAAAATTTACAACCTCGGTAATTAAACAAATATTCTTTTTAGCGTTTAACTGCTTTAAAAGAAAAAAAGAAAAAGTAACCTCCTGGTTTAATCACGCGGTAAATATAACCTATTTTAAATTAACATTAAATACACTGGTTGAATACCCGCCCTCCGCCGGGTAATAAATTAAGATCGGGATCTCTGATACCACCAGACTAACTAACATTATATATACTAGCAAATATATGCACCCTCCGGGTGCAAGTATTTAAGTTTTAATGTAATAAAATATTGTATTAAATTAGAAAGGCTAATGAAACTAAATAAGAATGCAGATAAAAAGATTTGAAACAGAAGGGGGGTATAATTGAAAAATAGAACAACTAAAACTTACTCTTCCATCACTCTCGTCTTTCATTGCTAAATTTTCCTAATTTAACTATTTAGTTAAAATAGGAAGTAAAGAATAAAATGAGTTATTTTTTCTTGTTAATGGATTTCTTTTAAGATTCATTGAAGAGATTGTTGCTTATATTCATTAAAATAAAACCAAACAATTAGAAATCAATAATACTAAACATATATTTATTAAAATCACATTTTTAATATCAATATGCAAATTAGCCTTCCCATTCACACTGTAAACCGCTATTTTGTTGTATATATAAATATAATTGCATGTTAACAGTATGAATAATGTAATGAGTAATTTTTCCCGAATCGGATAATTTGATCTTTGAATTAACAGTTTTCTTGTAACAACTCTTTATGTTCGTTATTTCTTTTAGGCGACATTTTAAAAAAGAAGTTAAAAAATAATAAGGTTTCTTCCTTCAATGTGGCCTAAACTGATCACGTGACCTATTTTGGTGGTACCTAGTGTGTCTGTGTGTGTTACTAAAAAATAGTTTAAAATGTATTAAAAATAAATTACATGTGTAATATTATTTTGCTATTTTTTTCTTTTTTTTTTTTTTTTTTTTTTTTTTTACTGATGTTACTATTTTTCGACTTACACAAAAATTTGACTTAAATAATTGATTTAATTAATTTTAAATTCGTTTTTATAATGAAAAGCAGACTAGAAATTGGGTATGCCTAGTGTGTGTATAACCATTTAGAGAGAGTGAG
This sequence comes from Doryteuthis pealeii, assembly GCA_023376005.1. Taxonomy (NCBI): domain Eukaryota; kingdom Metazoa; phylum Mollusca; class Cephalopoda; order Myopsida; family Loliginidae; genus Doryteuthis; species Doryteuthis pealeii. The sequence goes on from CM042180.1 coordinate 2,582,689, forward strand.
ACGTCGAATAGTAGTTCACCTAAATACGACAGGAGTGAGTTTTTATCCTTATCCTATGCTATAATTGAGAAATATTGTGATATTGCTCCGCGTTTTTGTGCATGGAGCACTGTAATGATCTTCAGGGTTACAAACACTTGTCGCGTTACCTCTTAGTGTGAGTCAGTGTTTGCATACGTATAAGTGTATATGTGTGTATGGATTTACACATACACACACACACTTGAATAAAAATGTAATATCTGTTATATAATCTAAAAAAGATTATTATACATTGAGCTCTCTGTAGTAATTTAAAGATTCACTGTATTTATACATACTGGATCATACAATAATAATAACAGTGTGTCTTAGAAATCACATATAGAATCATCCCTTACTACCAAGTTTTGGATACCGCACATCTCTCTCTCTCTCTCTCTCTCTCTCTCTCTCTATATATATATATATATATATATATATATATATATATATATATATATATATATATATATATTAACTGTATTTGTACATACTGGATCATACAATAATAATAACAGTGTGTCTTAGAAATCACATATAGAATCATCCCTTACTACCAAGGTTTGGATACCTCACACACACACACACATATATATATATATATATATATATGAGTCGACGGGCGGCCTAATGTCAGTATAGCCAGACAGCGAGGGAGTCTATCCCCTTTTCAATAGCGCTAGACCAAGGAGATTGTTTCGGTGTCTGAGGTGGAGCGCCACACTACCATCAGCTCCTCATTTTACCGCACAGAACCCTGTGCTACTCATACGCTGAGTTGGCGAGGGCCGTATTGAACCAGGAACCTCGAGGTTCCTAGTCCGAGGCTCTACCGACTGAGCTAAACCGGCTCTATGCCAAGCTACAATCCTATTTTAGTCAAGCATCAATGACGAACTAATTTGAATTTTAAACTATTAAACATAACTCATGGTCCAGACTCTACACACCTGATGCGAACATACACAATAAATACATACTCATACGCATGCATTCACAACACACACACACACACCACACATATTTTTCCTATTATTATTATCATCATCATTTCAACTCCATCTGATTATTTTAATAATAATAATAATAATAATAACGTAAATCCGTATACATTTGATAAACAGACGAAACACATGTGTAAGTGATATCGATTAAAAGTGATATCGATTAAATTCATTTTTATCCATCTACATTTTTTTCTTTACTCATTTTTTCCTCATATTGTCGGATTCATTTCCCATTCCACAACACACACACGTGTGTATATATATATATATATATATATATATATATATATATATATATATATACCGCACACACTGTACACACCTATATATTATATATGTGTGGTGTGTGTGTGTGTGTGTGTAATATAATTTGGTACACAAAGAACATTGAAACTAATTTAAGAATCGATTTTTCGCCTTGCTTCAGCACGTTTTACGACAAAGTAATAAAAAAACATGACTTTCTCGTACGCTTTAGTTCATCAGAAAATTTCTATGAAACCTGCTGTCAAATTTTATCATTATTATTATTATTAGTAGTAGTAGTAGTATTAGTATTATTATTGTCATTATTATTATTATTGTCATTATTAGTATTATTATTATTATTATTATTATTAGTCTTATCATTAGTATTATTATCATTAGTTGTAGTAGTATTAATATTATTATCCACTAGTAATGGGTATATGTGTGTGTATATATAATGCGTGTATATATGTCTGTGTGTGTGTATGCCTGTGTGTTGTGTATATATGCGTATATGTATGTGTGTGTGTGTATATATGGGTGTATGTGTGTATGTATATATATATATATATATATATATATATATATATATATATATATATATATATATATATATATATATATATATATGCGTGTGTGGTCGCATCAGGTGTGCAGAGTCTAGAGCCATAAGTTATGTTTAATAATTCAAAATTAAAATTTTGTGATTGATGCGTGACTAAATAGGATTGTATCTTGGCACATATATATATATATATATATATATATATATATATATATATATATATATATATATATATATAATTTATTACATTTTGTATTCACATCTCGGGTCAGACAACATTTATTTTTAAGTTATGAAAACAAAATCAAAAACAGGATTTGTTTTAGTTTAAAAAACTTGTTTTGAAAATCGGTGACCGCCCCGACCCACCGCAGGCTGGGAAT
>CM042180.1:2589913-2604913 GCA_023376005.1 Doryteuthis pealeii
TGATTTCCATCTATTCCCCACTATCTCAGCGCATGAGTAGCAAAAATTGTATAATCTGATCTGTATGGTAAAGTGGGGAGTTGACGATAGGTGTGACGTCCCACCTCAGCAAGAACAATCTTCCTGGTCTGACGCTAGTGAAAATGGATAGACTCTCTCGCTGCCCGACTGATGACGACAATAGGCCGCTCCAACAAAACAACTTTTAATATTATTATTCCTTTTGAGTTTTCACATCAGCATTAGCTGATGGTCTTTCACTGGAGTCTGAGTGACAGCAAGTCTCCTCAGGTCTCCAGGACGCTTCTGAGTATTCTGGCAGATTGCAGCAGTGCAGTGTTCTGGATGGTATCAATCCTCCCTCTGATTTCCAGATTATTATTATTATTATTATTATTATTATTATTATTATTTATTAATTATTAATTATTAATTAATAATTGATTAATTAATAATATACCTTTAGCGGTCCGAGACCACTTTTCTTTTCTTTTTTAGTCTAGTTGGGACCACCAATTTGACTTGTCAAACTTACCTCACCCTATATTTAACACAATGAAACTTGCATAAAGGTTAATATTATCTTGAAAATTTTTGGACAATTCAAAAGAAGAAACATTTTTTTAAATTCCTGATGTTTTTTTTTAAATGTTCAACACACGGAAATAATGAAAATTATGAACGAAAATCATGTTTACATTTTTGCACCGTTAAATCAATTGAAATTTAACGTAGCCAAAAACAAGTTATGACTAGAGGCTTTTTTTTTTAATTCTCTTAATGTTAAACTTTATTCAAGTTTCATTGCGTTAAATATAAGGAGGGTAAATTTGACATGGCAGATTGGAAGTCCCTACAAGTCAAAGTACGATATTGTTTTTATTCTAGGCTATTCTGAAAACTGTGGCTATACAGTCTTCCTACTCTCATCTCCGTTACTCAAATTAGCTTAAAAATATAAGTAAAGTCGTCGGGGTGGCTTAAAGTCGGTAACAGCCAATCAGCGAGGGGGTCTATCCCCTTTTCACTAGCGCTGGACAAATGAGATTGTTTTTGCGTCTGAAGTGGAGCGCCACACCTACCATCAGCTCCTTACCTTGCCGCACAGATCCCTGTGCTACTCATAGGCTGAGTTGGCGAGGGCCGATATCGAACTAGGAACCTTGTGGCTTCTAGCCGAACGCTCTACCGACTGAGCTAACCTGGCTTAACAATGCACTAGACTAGATTTCCTATATACGTGTTGTTTTGGGGTTTTTTTTTTGTTTTGTTTTGGTAATTTATGAGGAAGTGCGTCCCGGTCTCCTGCCTCAAAAATTGCTACCCGGTGACTATCAAAATAACAACCCCAGCTTGTCGTAATTCTTGTTTATTTGTCGTAATTCTTGTTTAGATATGAAGATGGATATATAGTTTGGAATAGATTGAGATAGATAGATAGATAAACAAACAAAATAATATAGATAGATATGAACAAATGGAGATAGATAGATATTTTCGACAAGTAAATGTATTTGGGGGGGTCGCTTCTTTTTTTGTCGTAATTCTTGTTTATTTAAACTAAAAACAAGAATAAAAAAAATCTTAGTATTTAAAGTAATATAGATAAATATGAACAAATTGAGATAGATAGATATGAAGATGGATAGTTTTGAATAGACTGAGCTGGGGTCGTTATTTTAATAGTCACTGGGTAGCAATTTTTGAGGCAGGAGACCGGGACGCACTTCCTCATAAATTACCGATTTTTTCTTGTTTATTTAAACTAAAAACAAGACATTAAACAAACACGAATAAAAAAAAATCTTAGTATTTAAAGTAATATAGATAAATATGAACAAATTGAGATAGATAGATAGATATGAAGATGGATAGTTTTGAATAGACTGAGCTGGGTCGTTATTTTAATAGTCACCGGGTAGCAATTTTCGAGGCAGGAGACCGGGACGCACTTCCTCATAAATTACCTTTTGTTTTTTTGTTTTGTTTTTTGTCGAAATTTCAACTTTGTGTGACTGTCTTTGTTTTAAGTCTATGCCGAGGAGAGAGGGGAAATCACTTTTTATTTAGGTCGAGATTTTTTTTGTGTGGGTAACTGACGTTGGGTGGGAGTGAGAGTACCTGCTGAGGGTGTGGGAATACTTGCTTGGAGGGTGGATGTGTGTTAGTGGAGGGGGTGGGGGCAGACTTACAAGCTCTAACTGACCAAACGGGTCACTTTGACGACCACCAAAATAAAATAAAAATTTCGACACAAAGGCTTTATTGAAGAACTTGCGTGCAGGTTTCGAGTGAGGTACACATTTTTTTTTTGTTAGGTCAAAAAAAAAAAAGTTTTGAAAATAAAAATCAATATTTTTTTAAACAGATTTTTTACCGTGATTTATATTGCAAGAGATTTTAAAACTCTTTAAATCTGAAAAAAGTTTGAACTGGAAATTAAAAATTGTAAGCACGTGAATATTGTATATATATATATATATATGATATATGAGTATATATGATACTGTATGTATGTTATGTGTGTGATATAATTGTATGTATGATGATATATATTGTGCATGCATATATATAATGTGAGTTGTATGTATGATATGCGTATATATATATGATTGTATATGATATATTAATGCGTGTGTGTATATGATACGTATATATGATTGTGTGAATGTATATGTTGTATTTGTGCATATATATATAATGTGTGTATATGTATGTATATGATACGTATATATGATTAATTGTATGAGTATATGATACGTATTATAAGATTGTGTGTGTGTGTGTGTGTGTATATATTATATATATATATTATATATAGCATTTGAATCTTTTTTTTTTTTTTTTTAATTAAATGTTTGTAAAAGAGAAAGAAAAAAAATTGGGAAAATTTGACTCCGCGTCACAAGGAAGTAAAAAAACAAAAAAAAAAAAAAAAACCCTCCCCAAAAAAAAAAAAGAACGAGACGCCAATGTGTTCCACTTCCAGAAACTGTTTTCTAAAATCGATTAGTCGGAAAAATTGATTATTTATAGAAAAGAAAAGAAAAAAAAAAGAAAAAGACAAGAATATTTTTTTTTTTTTGTGCTAATCAAGCAATTCGAACTGGTTAGCCATTTTTTTTTTCGTTTCCCGCCTTTTTTTTCCTTCTTCATCTGCGCATGTTCAAAAGAAAATTAAATCTTTAACTTAAAAAAAAATTGAAAAGAAAAAAAAAAAAAGCCTAAACTTTTTTCCACTTTCGACCAAAAATCTGTGGAAAAGCTCCAACTTTTGTGGCTACAATTTCTTTAATTTTTTTTATTTTCTTGCTCAGTCGGTAGACCCACCGCCTAATAATCAAAACTTCTTGGTTCAATACCGGTCCCTGCCGACTTAGCGCATGAGTAGCACAGGTTGGGAATAGACTCCCTCGCTCTCCGGCTGATTTATTGGGCCGGTTTAGCTCAGTCGGGTAGAGAGCGTCCGCCAGTAATCGCAAGGTTCTTGTTCGATATCAGTCCCGCCAACCCATCGCATTAATTAGCTGCATAGATTGGATAATCTGATCTGTGCAGAAAATTGGGTTAGCTGGCGGTAGGTGTGGCGCTTCCACCTCAACAAAACCTCGCTGTCCGCGTTTAACTCAGTCGGTAGAGCAACAGCCTAGCATCGCAAGGTTCTTGGTTCTATACCCCGGTCCCGCCAACTCAGCGCATGAGTAGCACGATTGGGTAATTGATCTGTCGCGATAAGTAATCTCTCTCCNACTTCTGTATTAGCCAATTCAACATGATGTAATCGGATATTCCCACTTCTTCCTTGATTTCCACTCATTCATTATTATTATTAATTATTTAAATCATCAGCTTTACCTCGGTGATTTTTAAACCCGTCACCCGGATTGTTTACCAAGACCTAGCATGAGGGGGAAGTAATGATACATGTATCTATGTATCATCCATAATTTCGTGTTGTTACCTTTCAAACCAGTACTCCCTAAGAGATATAGCATTATTATATTACTTAGCAAATATAGCACCCTCCGGTGCCAATATTAAGTTTTAACTGAATAAATTTATATTAAATTAGAAAGGCATAATGAAAAACTAAATAGGGATCCAGATAAAAATATCTAGAAATATTTATTTAACTATTCCCAAGTTAAAAATAGGAAGTTAAAGAAATTAAATCTACAATTATTCTTCTTGTTAATGGATTCTTTAAGATGTTTAACCCAAGATTTTGGAGTAATCATTAAGTTAAAACCAAATAATTAGAAATGAAATATATACTAAAGCACAATTTTAATTAAAATAACAATTAATATCAATATGCAAATTAGCCCTTCCCGTTCACACTGTAAACGCTATTTTGTTTATATATAATACAATTGCATGTCAATTCGTATGTAGATATGACCAAACCAGTAATAAGATTGGAAACAAATTTTATTGATAATTCGGTTTGAATTAAAAAACAAAATCAGCGGGAATGTGATGTAAAACTAAGAAATAGTAACTTGAATATTAAAAGTTTCTTACAGACAGAAAAAACACCAAATCTCCATTATAATAAGATTATTATATTATTATTATTATTCGTATTCCCCCCACCCATTCACCTGAACATAACTTCAGTCGCCCCCACCCCCGCACGCAAACATGTTTTGTTTTTGTTTATCTTTCTGTACAACCCTCATTCAAGCTATCTATACAGATAGAAACAAAACAACATTGGGCCTCAGGAGGGAAAAAATGACTTTAAATTTGGACTAAAAATTGCGAATTTTGCGTAAAGAATGCGTTAAAAAATCTTCAACAGGTTTTTCATAACTTTTATTTTTTATTTATTTATTTATTTATCTTTATGTGTTGTGGGGGGCAGGAAATGAAAATGTTGATTTATTGCTATCGTCCAAATTTACAAAAAGAGCAAAAACGAAAGGCGAATATTAAATTAAAAAAACAACAGTGTCTGTTGTTGCGTTTTTCTTTTGTTTTTTTTTTTCTTTTGTTTTTTTTTTCTTTCCTTTTTTTTTCTTTTTTTTTCCCTATTTTATTTCTCTCTTTTTTTTTCTCTCTTTGTTTTCTTTTTGTCTCTTTCTTTCTGTCTTCCCCCTTTTTAATCTTTTCTCTAATTCCCTTCTTTTTTCTACGTTTTATCCCTCTCTCTCTCTCTCTCTCTCTTCTCTCTCTCTCCTCTCTTCACTCTCATCTCTCTCTCTCCTCCTCTTCTCTCTTCTCTTCAATGATGCTGGAAAACCGAAATTTTGATAAAAAAATAATTCCATAAATCCCAAATATTTTGTAAAGATGATGGGTCGACTATATACACACGCAGAATCAAGGTAATTCTGGATTTTACAATGGGGCGCCGAACACCTTCTTAATGATCTGCTTATTGCTAGGTTAGTCCCAACAAAAATTGAATAGCGAAGAACACATTTCTCTCTCTTTCTCTTTCTCTCTCTCCTCTTTCTCATTCTCTCTCTCCTCTCTCCTCTCCTTCTCTCTTCTCTCTCCTCTCTCCTCTTCTCCCTCTCTCTTCTCTTTTTTCTCTTTTTTTCTCTTTTGTTTTCTCTTAATCTCCTCGTCTCTCTCTCTTTTCTCTCTCTCTCCTCTCTCTCTTTTTTCTCTCTCTTCTCTCTCTCTCTTTTCTCTCTCTCTCTCTTTTTTTCTCTCTCTCTCATCTACTTTTTTTTCATCTCTCTGCTCTCTCTCTTTTTTTCTCTCTTCTCTCTCTCTTTTTTTCTCACTTCTCTCCTCTCTAACTTTTCCTTTTCGCCTTCTCTTCTCTCTCTCTTTCTCTCTCTCTCTCTCTTTCTTCTCTCTTCTCTCTCTTCTCTTTTCTCTGCTCTCTCTTTTTCTCTCTCTCTCTTTTCTCTCTCTCTCTTTCTCTCTCTCTCTTTTCTCTCTCTCTCTTTCTCTCTCTCTCTTCCTCGTCTCTCTCTCTCTCTCTCTCTCTCTCTCTCTCTCTTCTCTCTTCTCTCTCTCTTCTCTCTCTCTTCTCGCTCTCTTCTCTTTCTCATCTCCTCTCTCTTTTTTGTTCTCCTCTCTCTCTCTTTTTTCTCACTCTCTCTCTACTCTTTTCTCTTTCTTCTTCTCTCTCTCTCTCTCTCATCTTTTCTCTTCTCTCCTCCTCTACGCTTTTTCCTCTCTCTCTCTCTTTTTGTCTCTCCTCTCTCTCTTCTCTCTTTTCCTCTCTCTCTCTCTCTTTTCTCTCTCTCTCTCTCTCTTTTCTACTCTCTCTCCTCCTTTTCTCCTCTCCCTCTCTCCTCTTTTCTCTCTCTTTCTCTCTCTCTCTCCTCTCTCTCTCTCCTCTCTCTCTTCTCTCTCTCTCTTTCTCTCTCTCTTCTTTTCTCTCTCTCTCTTTTCTCTCTCTCTTTTCTCGTCTTTCTCTCTCTCTCTCTCTCTCTTCTCTCTCTCTCTCTTCTCTCTCTCTCTCTCTTCTCTCTCGTCTCTCTCTCTCTCGTCTCTTCTTTCTTCCTTCGTTTCCTCTCATCTTTCTCTCTCTCTTGTCCTCTCTTTCTCTCCTCCTCTTCTTCTCTCTCTTTTTTCTCTCCTCTCTCTTTTTCTCTCTTTTTCTCTTTTTCTCTCTCTCTCTTTTCTCTCTCTCTCGTATTTTCTTTTCTCTCTCTCTTTTCTTTCTCATCTCTCTTTTTTTCTCTCTCTCTCGCTTTTTTTCTCTCTCTCTCTCTCTTTTCTCTCTCTCTTTTTTCTCTCTCTCATTTTTTCTCTCTCTCTCTCTTTTTTCTCTCTCTCTCTTTTTCTCTCTCTCTCTTTTTTCTTCTCTCTCTCTTTTTTTTTCTCTCTCTTTTTTTCTCTCTCTTTTTTCTCTCTCTCTTTTTCTCGTTTCTCTTTTCTCTCTCTCTCTTTTTCTCGTTTCTCTTCTTTTTCTCTCTTTTCTCTTCTGCTTCTCTGTACTCTCTCTCCGTCTCCATTATATTGCCAGTATTTTAACGGCGTGATTGCAAAACAATATAAATATTTCTTAATTCTTAATGCCCCAACGTTATAAACTAGTATATGCATCCATTAGTGTACAAATTATTTCACATCCGAAAATGGAGTTCAATTGTGAAAACGCAGGCAACTTAACAGCCATGGATGCACCATATATATATATAATATAATATATTATATATATATATCCACCTGTTAATTGCATACCTTTGCACAAGTCAAAATAAATTTACATATGAATTAAACAATTCACACTTTTCAAAATTTCACTCTTCACCGAATATTCGTTTATTTCCTATTAAGTCTACATAAACAAAGGGGAAACCCACGCTTGAACTGTTATATTTATTATTTATGATCTACTAGGAAAAAAGGAAGACGGGGTTGGGTTTAGGGTCTAGTTTAAGGGAAAAAATAAGATAATTATCCAGTCAAGAGTGGTTCCCCTTTGTTTAGTTAGACTTACTAGAAAATAACCAAATATTTTTTATCTCTAACCGTAACTATCACCCAAACATCACTCCTATTCTCTAACTTTTAAAGCGTTCTCAAATAATTTCAACAAAAATCTTTTTCGAAACACTTCAAAAAATTCTCTTATTTTGACCGTTTATTAATTTCAAATATCAAACATTTTTACCATGATGAAGGCCGTTTTCTTCTTTGGATACTTACTGTCATTTGACGCGTAATAGGACGCAGTTTTTTTCCAAAATTTTGTCTCAAAAATTGCCCTGCTCTTATACATCGTAGGTGAAGTTTTAGTTTAAAGCAAATTTTATTATTATTATTATATATTATTATTTATTATTATTTATTTGCCTTTCTATTAGATGTTTGTGTATGCTTTACTGCTGACGTACTGCCAAATTCTTTTATACAGCTATGTTTCTGTTTGTGTAATGCACAGCTAGGACTGTTTCAACCAAATATATGCTTAAATACACGTAAAACTTTTTTCCTGAATCTGACCTGCTGAAACTGGGTGCGTCTTAATGCCGTCAAATACTGATAAATATTTGTATAATTTTCTATATATTATTATTATTATTATTATTATTATTTATTCTTATATTAAAAATAATAGTAAACCTATCAAGCATGGTGTACATAACAAACTCCGGTCGAAACGCGTGTTGGTAACTCATTAAATCACATTTATTCCATTCACATTTTTTTCTTTTAATTTTATTTATCCTTTTTCAACATATATATTAAATATAGACCTTACAACTCGTTCACAATTCAAGGAATTATCCAATTTCTTTTTTAGTCAAAATATTACCGAATTCACTTGGTAGTCCTCCAATAGTAAATAATGTTCCAACAGTACAAACATCGTCCAATAAAAAAAATCCATTAACTGAAAAAAGAATTGACATCCAGTGATGCTGATAGCTTTTTGTGTAATGCTCCTGGGAAAATGAATGAGTCCCAATTAAAGCCGTCTAAAATGCACCTTGTAACCTGTCCTGTGTAATTCGTTTCTATGAAAACTATTGGAATGTATTTACCAGTTAGTTTGAAATGGAGGAAAAAAAAAGAAAAAAACACTGGACACCCGCTCACGCACACACACACACACACACACACACACATATATATATATAAATATAATATATACTTATATATATATACCAAACCCTCCGCACGAGTAGAATTGATACAAGAAACAATTCTTATACGACAAGAGGTTCCCAAGTCCGAACAAAAAATAGCGGCTGAAGAAGGCGGAGGCATATCGCCGGAAACGTGTACAAATAACAATAAAGGATGGAGCAATAGTCCGAATAACGCAGATAATACGTATTCTTAACGAGTTTAACAGGCTTGGAATTCCAAAGTTTCCTTCTCTAGACTGGTTACCTAGCCATGGTTAAAAAACCACTTTGCCCTTACTCCCATCAAGCTGGAGGAAGAGTATTTGGCATGATACCTTCCCCAAGGGGTTATGGAAAATGCGAACAGCCACGATTTAACTCTGATTGACAAGTCCATATTTCTACGACTCTAACCATTACACCACTCTTCCTGGACACGACGTATGTAGTGTGATCTAAATATTATATTTGTGTGATGTGTATAAGTAAAGTTGTCGGGGGTGGCCTAAAGTCGGTATCAGCAAATCAGCGAGGAGTCTATCCCCTTTTCAACTAGCAGCTAGACCAAGGAATTGTGTTTGCCATCTGAACGGGGCGCCACACCTATCATTCAGCTCACAGATCCCTGTGCTTCTAATACGCCGAGTTGGCGAAGGGCCGTATTCGAACCCGGACCTTCGCTGTCCTAGTCACAGTGTTTCTACCGACTGAGTAAAACCGCGTCCTAATTATCCTCAGTATTCGTATTATTAATGGAGAAGATTCCGCTTCGACGTTTTTGTCTGTAACAAAAATTACTCACTGCTTACGTCCACATTACCCGAAATCGTCATAAACATTAGAATAAATACACCTCAAAAATTGAATATGCAACGATTAGACAGTCCTCATTGTTTTTTTTAAAACAAGTTTCAATAGAATACATGACTGGTATTATATATCTATATATAGTTTGTTTTATTAATACAGTATTAAAGTTTACATTAAATGTTTCTATTTTTTAATCCTTTATGAATTTGATGATTTTACTAACTTAGGTACAAACTCGCTGACCATTGAATTTTTAACTCATTACCTCCTCACGCAATTGATTGTAAAAAAAAATATTTTACATCGCCGGGGTGATTTTTATTTGCTAGAACTATATAGACACATGTAGATTTTAAACGCATTAATAAACATGAGCTGTCTTTGAGCAAATCTAAATCAAAAGATTTTCATAGAGAATCGTTAAATTGAATTAAATTTATTTTATTGGGGCATCTGATGATTTTGACCTATAAATCAAAATCGCTTGAGGCATAGAGCGCCACACCTTACCATCAGCTCCTATACCTTTTATAACACAGATCCCTGTGCTTCTCCGCATCACGCTGAGTCGGCGAGGACCGTATCGAAGTCAGAACCTTGTGGTTTTTTAGCGTAACGCTAAACATACGCTAATCCACAACCACGTGACACATTTTAATGCTAGCTTTAAAATTAAAAAAAAAATGAATTGAATAGCTACCCTTCTTAAAACCCGATATACCCAATGCCGTGGTATACATTTTTTTTTTTTATTTAAAATTTTATTATGTTTTTCTAATGAACAACCTAAACCCACAACTGGGATAATTACAATTTGCGAGAAAAAAAAAACAAAATAAAATAACAATAAAATAAATCTAATTCAATTGTATTCAATATGGCGGCCGAAGAAAAGATGAAATGAAGAGAATGGCAGCCATAATTTCTGTGTTTTGTTTTTTTTATGTCGTTAATGGGCATTAAAAAAATATTGAATTCCAATCAAACTTATAACATTTTTTGTCCCCAATTGTAGCATATCATCACGAAGGTTAACATCTAATAAACAACAATAATTTTTTTAATTAAATTAATTTATATTTGCCGCGTGAATCAACTCGGACCTTTCTTATTAAATTTTATTTGTACTCTTTTCTAAAAACTTTTTTTAACTCTTTTTGCCTTAGCCCTTCTTTTTACTCATTTTTTTTTTTACTCCTTTTTCTTATTCGTTCTTTTACTCGTTTTCTTTACATTTTTACTCCTTCCTTTTTACACCCTTCCTTTTTTACACTCCCTTCTTTTCTACACTCCTTTCTTTAGTTCTTTTTTACTCTTTTTTACTCTTTTAAAAATATTTTTACCCTTTCCTTTTTTACACTCCTTCCTATAGTTCTTTTTTACTCCTTTTTTACTCTTTTTAAAAAATAATTTTACTCCTTCCTTTTTTTACACTCCTTCGTATAGTCTTTTTACTCCTTTTTACTCTCTTTTAAAAAATAATTTTTACTCCTTCCTTTTACACTCCTTTCTGTTAGTTCTTTTTTACTCCTTTTTTACTCTTTTTTAAAAAATAATTTTTACTCCTTCCTTTTTACACTCCTTCTTTATTCTTTTTTACTCCTTTTTTACTCTTTTTAAAAAATAATTTTACTCCTTCCTTTTTTACACTCCTCCTTTAGTTTTTTTACTCCTTTTTTACTCTTTTAAAAAATAATTTTTACTCCTTCCTTTTTTACACTCCTTTCTTTAGTTCTTTTTTTACTCCTTTTTACTCTTTTTAAAAAATAATTTTTACTCTTCCTTTTTCTACACTCCTTTCTTAGTTTCTTTTTTACTCCTTTTTTACTCTTTTTAAAAAATAATTTTTACTTCCTTCCTTTTTACACTCCTTTCTTTAGTTCTTTTTTACTTTTTTTACTTCTTTTTTAAAAAATAATTTTTACTCCTTCCTTTTTTACACTCCTTTCTTAGTCATTTTTACTTCCTTTTTTACTCTTTTTTAAAAAAAATAATTTTTACTCCTTCCTTTTTACCACTCCTTTCTTTAGTTCTCTTTTTAACTCCTTTTTTCTCTTGTTAAAAATAATTTTTTACTCCTTTCTTTTTTAACTTTGAGCATATAATTAGTTTACTAAGAGATTATTATTATTATTAGTTACTTGACGCTATAATTGTTTGACTTAAGGATTATCATTATTACTAGCAAATGTATGCACCCTCCGGGTGCAGAGTTATTAAAAGTTTTAATCTAATAAAATATCATGTTAAAAATTAGAAGGATAATATGAAACTGAAATAAGAATGCAAATAAAAAAGATTTTGAAAACAGACGGGGGTATGATTGAAAAATAGAAAACAACTTTGAAACTAAACTCTCTCCATCATTTTACGTTACTTCCGTCTTTCATTGGTAAACTTTTCCTAATTAAACTGTTTAGTTTAAAATAGCAAGTAAAGAATAATATTAGTAATTTCTTGTTAAGATTTCTTTTAAGATTTATCCCCGAGAATTTATTGCTTCAATTCAAATAAAGACCACAAACAATTAGAAATCAATAATACTAAGCATAACTATTATTAAAAATCAAATTTTTAAGATCAATATTGCAAATTAGCCTTCCCATTCACTCTGTAAACGCTTATTTTGTTGTATTAATAAATACAATTGATGTATATTAGTATGTAGATGTGGTCTAACTAGTCTTAATAATGTAAAAACAATTTTATTAATAATGAGGTTTAAATAAAAATAAAAATTATGGAGAATGTAATGTAAATAACAAAGGAAATGTGACTTGAGTAAGTGATATAGTTTCGGTTACAGACAGATAAACACACAATTCTCCATTATAATAAGAATTAGTACTTTGAAACCCTAAAACTGTAAATTATTTGTATAAGAAATAGTTACTTGAACTATAATATATTTACTAAGGATATTATAATTATTAGTTACTTGAAGCTATAATTGTTTACTTAAGATTATTATTATTAGTTACTTGAAACCTATATAACTGTGTGCAAATTATTTGTATTAAGAATAGTTACTTGAAGCCTATAATTGTTACTAAGGATTATTATTATTAGTTACTTGAAACCATATAACTGTGTGCAAATATTTGTATTAAGAATAGTTACTTTGAGAGCTATAATTGTTTACTAAGGATTATATTATTAGTTACTTGAAACCATATAACTGTGTGCAAATTATTTTGTATTAAGAATAGTTATTAAGCTATAATTGTTTACTAAGGAATTATTATTATTAGTTACTTTGAAACCATATAACTATTGCATCTTAACTTAAGCAAATTAACTTGGCATATAATTAGTTTACTAAGGATTATTATTATTATTATTATTAGTTATTTGAAGCTATAATTATTTACTAAGGTTATTATTATTAGTTATTTGAAGCTATAATTATTTACTAAGGATTATTATTATTAGTTACTTGAAGCTATAATTGGTTTACTAAGGATTATTATCTATTACTAGCAAAATATATGCACCCTCCGGTGCAAGTATTTAAGTTTTAATGTAATAAAATATTATATTAAATTAGAAAGCTAATAAACGAAATAATACAGATAAAAATATTTGAAACAGAGGGAGTATAATAAAAGATTTGAAACAGAAGGAGTATAAATAAAAATGGAACACCTGAAACTTACTCTTCCATCACTCTCGTCTTCATTGTTATTTTTTCTAATTAAAGTATTTAGTTATAAGAGTAAGTAAAGAATAAAATGACAGTTATTTTTTTTTTGTTAATGGATTTCATTTAAGATTCATTGAAGAGATTTCTGCTTATATTCATTATAATAAAACCAAAAGTTAGAAATCAATAATACTAAGCACATATTTATTAAATTCGATTTTTTAATATTAATATGCAAATTAGCCTTCCCGTTCACACTGTAAACCGCTATTTTGTGTATATATAAATATAATTGCATGTTGTCAGTATGTAGACATAGTTAACCAGTATTAATAATGTAAGACAATTTTATTAATAATTGAGGTTAGATAAAAAATAAAATCATAGAGAATGTGATGTCAATAACTAAGAGAATTGTGACTGAGTAGGAATTAGTTTCGGTACAGACAGGAAAAAACACACAATCTACCATTATAATAAGATTAGTTTTGACTTGAAGCTAAATTATTTACTAAGGATTATTATTATTAGTAATTAAACCATATAACTGTGTGCAATATTATTAATTAAGAATAGATTAACTTGAAGCATTAATTGTTAGCTGGAGTTTACGGCATTAAAAGGGTTGATATATCGGAAAGAATCAACCTACCATCCAACCAAGGTAGAAAATATCTTTTTTCAATATTAATCTAACGTGAGTCTGTGTGTGGTTCACACGTTGTTTTGACGAATCGGTGAGAAGTGAAGGGTGGATAGAAGACGGGGTGTGTGTATGTGTTTGTGTATTTTTAAAGCTAGTTCACGGCTTGTCGAGATGTCATAAACACATTAACGTATGGATGAATATGTTTGGTAGATACAATTATCAATGTACATTAGCGTGATTGATAAGTAGATAGAATGTCTCTGTCGCTTGTTGGTGAAAAGATATAAATTAAGATAGACCACAGACGTTAACCGCGAGGTGAATATTGCTTTTATTTGTCGACCGTCGTTCATTTTTCAATTGGCGAAACCGTTTTTAGTTCGAATTAGTTCCGTTGCTGATACCGGGACGGATTAAAAAAAAGAAGAAGAAAAGCTCCTGCGGTTTAATGGTTAACAAGCGTAGAACCAGGTTTGTTTTTGCCCGTAGTATTATTTAGATTATTCGCGACTATTATCCTCATCTATTTATGTTATCGACACTATTTCTAGGAATTTTTGAGATTAGGCGCTTAGATAATTTGTTGTTATTTGGATTATTCGGACTATTGTCTCATCTTTATTGTTTATATACACTATTTCTATGATTTTTGTGATGAGCTTGATAATTGGATTATTGGATTATTCGGACTATTGTCCTCACTTTATTTGTTATCTACAACTATTTCTTTGAATTTTTTAGACGAGTCTTGATAATTAGTAATAATTTGATTATTCGGACTATTTCCTCATCTTTAGTTGTTATCTGATACAACGTTTCGGCGATGTGCCTCCCGGCCTTCTTCATGATTTCTTTTCGTAATTGGAAACCTTCTTTTCGGACTCGGAACCTTATTTTTAGACCCGGACATACCAGTGATGCCTTTAGCTATTTTGATTTAGTGCGTCCTGGATGCACGTATTCTTTGATTGAGTCCCGCGGAAAATTTATGGGTCCCAACAAAGCCGGCTAACTCCTACCAGTGTTCTTCCAATATGTATGACTACTATCTGATGGCATGTGATTCTACTAGGAAAAAAGTTAGGGTTAGGTTTAGGGTTAGTTTAATGGAAAAATAATAGCTATCACATATTGGAATGTAAACATCTCGTACATCACATATTGAATTAAAAACCATTCGGTAGATCACATACTGGAAGAGCACCCTCCTACCTGTTAACCTATTCTGTGTAATTCGATTCTAAGAAACTATTGAAATGTATTACAGTTAGCTTGATTTGGTTTGGTTTTGTTTTACGACATATCAACCTCAGTGGGTCATTTAATGCCGATAAAGTTGTGAAATAAATTCA
>CM042180.1:2609913-2622413 GCA_023376005.1 Doryteuthis pealeii
CCCCTTGATAAACTATAATCATTGGGACGAGAGCAAATGTAGACCTTTCCCAACATTCATATTATTAGTATCATTATTATTGTTACTAGCAAATATATGCACCCTCCGGTGCAAGTATTTAAGTGTTAATATAATAAAATATGATATTAAATTAGAAAGGCTAATGAAACTGAATAAGAATGTAGAAAAATAGAACAACTTTGAAACTAGCTCTTCCATCATTTTCCGTTACTCCCGTCTTTCATTGGTAAATGTTCCCAATTAAACTGTTTAGTTAAAATAGGAAGTAAAGAATAATATTACAGTTATTTCTTCTTCTTAAGGGATTTCTTTTAAGATTTATTGAGATTTTTGCTCATATTCAATAATATAAAACCAAACAATTAGAAATCAATAATACTAAGCATATATTTATTAAAATCATTTTTTAAGATCAATATGCAAATTAGCCTTCCCGTTCACACTGTAATCCGCTATTTTGTTGTATATATAAATACAATTGCATGTTATTAGTATATAGATATGGTCAACAGTCTTAATGATGTAAAACAATTTTATTAATAATTGAGGTTTAAATAAAAATAAGATCATGGAGAATGTGATGTAAATAACAAAGGGAATTGTGACTTGTATAGTAACATAGTTTCGGTTACAGACAGACAAACCCACAATCTCCATTATAATAAGATTTATTAAATTCTACTCGGTTCACTTCCTCTTTCACCAAATCAGCAGCAGCTGAATGCACTGTGAATATACTGACTGTAGTATTTACCTAAATCCATTTTATATTTTGTCGGGAAGCGTTTGATAATTTTATTGTGGATAATAGCTACACATTGGATTGGAAATTTCTTAATTCTCTGAACAATGTTAAAATTCACTAACAAAACTTTGCTACAGTGTTTTTTTGATTGAACTGTCTTTACAAAAATCATATTAATCAACTTCAATTTCAGGAAGTAGAATTGTTGCAGCGGGTGTATGCATTGTGGGGGAGCATTTATACCGGCAATGCCCAGCCTCCTTCACTCCCTCATGCTGATGTTACGTTCAACCAAGTCAGCAGCAGCTGAATGCACTCTGAATTTATTGACTGTAGTCTTTACCTAAATGTATTTCCTATTTCGTCGAGAAGCGTTAATTCATTCTATTGTGGTAGTCAGTAGAGCGTTCGGATGGAAACCACAAGGTTCCTAATTCGATACCGGCCCTAGCCAACTCAGCGTATGAGTATCACAGTGATCTGTGCGGTAAAGGAGATGATGGTAGGTGTGACACTCCAACTTAGTCTAGCGCTAGTGAAAAGGGGATAGACTCCTTCGATGATTGGCTGATACCGACTTTAGGCCACCCGGACAAGTATTATCTGCGTTATTCGAACTATTATTATCTGAAACGTTGTACAGATAACAATAAAGATGAGGACAATAGTCCGAATAACGCAGATAATACTAATAATCAAGCCTCACCGCAAAAATCAGAGAAATTGTGGATAAGTTATATTGGCTGGTTCTTTAACCACGTGGGTAAAATCATGAACGTCGATCCCAGGGGGCCATCCCCCCCCCACAGGCAACACCTGCCCCCTCGATTTAAAGGGGCAGGGCTGGGTTTATTGCCCAGTGCCTGAGGGGGAATGCCGAGGGGATCGACGCAATTTTTTAACCCGCTACCAATGAGTCTCGGCTTGTAGGTGGTCCCACGTTAATAGGACCTTGTGCCTGACAGTGGGGTACGGGGATAATATCTGGATATTGCTTTATTCTTTGAGTTAGTACAGTAATTTTAAAGTTCTTAACAAAACCTCGCTACAATGTGCCGTTTTTCTTCTTTTTTCGGGGAGGGCGGGTCTTTGTTTTTTTTGCTGTCTTTACAAAAATCAGATTAATCAACTTCAATTTCAGGAAGTTGAGTTATTGCAGCGAGTTTTAAGCAGCGGGTGTGTATGCATTGTGGCACGTATTTATACCGGCAATGCCCAGCTCCTTCCCTTCCCCCATGTAACCATGTTTTCCCTAATTTTCTAGTGTTTTTGCTGTCACCAGTCTTTCTTGTTTATGACCGTTCTTGTCACAGGTCAATGTCACTAGTAAATAAATCTATCGACATTTTTCGCACACACAATATATATATAATGTATGTATGTGTATATATATGATATGTGTGTATGTATATGTATATATATATATGTGTGTATGTATGTGTATATATATATATATATTGTGTATGTGTGTGTATATATATATATGTGTGTGTATGTGTGTGTATATATAATATATGTGTGTGTGTATGTGTGTGTATATATATATATATATGTGTGTGTGTATGTATATTATATATGTATATATATATATTATATGTGTGTGTGTATGTATATATATATATATATAATGTGTGTATGTATATATATATATATATGTGTGTATGTATATATATATATATGTATGTATGTATGTATGTGTATATGTATGTATGTGTGTGTGTGTTTCTTTTTCTTTTTTTTTCCTTTTTTCTTTAATATATTTATTCAACAATCGCGTATCAAGATTACCCTCTGGTAATTAATTAAAATTGCTTTGTTTTTTTTTCTTAGCACTGAAGCTCTCCTCATGAGTTGAGTTCGGACAATTAAACGTTTGTTGGTTGGATTTTACAACATATATATTTTTGGAGGATATGTGCATTAATACACACACACACACACATATATATATATATGAGCAATTCCTGAGCCTATTGTGACGTAAACAGCGGCGTAGATTCGGTTACAGACACAGACACCGTATCTCCATTATAATAAGATTTAATGATTGTGGACCTGCGATAAGAAGAACCGGAGACAAGACAAAATAATAACTATATTTACAATATCGTTATTTTTTTCTTAGTTGTTGTTTGGGGGGGGGGGCTTTAAATTTTGATAACAAAAAAACGGCTTACACAGACGAGACAGTAATTACTTGTTTTTCTTGAGACCACTTCGCAGTTTTCGGTAACAAAAAAAAAAAAAAATTATGATTTACTAAAAATAATAATTTCACCCCTGACAGAACTGGGATTGTAGGCGGGGTACGGTCACACCAGACCAGATCGACATACTTCACTGGGTTTCTGAATTTCAATAGACAATGAACTGAACCATCCTTACTCGTACCCAACCCCTCCCATCCACCTAAATATGATTTCTGGGTAAGAACTGCGTTCTTAGGCGTAAAATTAGATCCTTTTTAAACAGATAAAGATTTTTTTTTTTTTTTGCTGTTTGTACAGAACAACTTGCCGATAAAAAATTAGAAATATAATATTTACATTCACCGAACAGATAAGAGTAACTTTCAGACAGTTTTTTCTAAATTGTTACATCCCAAAATGACGTCTTCATCCAGCTACAATTCAGCTATTGGCCGGCCATATTTCCTTATTAAAAAAATGTAATACTTACATTCACCGAAAAGATGAGAAGAGTAACTCTTAGTCTTTTTACTAAACTGTTAAATCCCAAAACGACGTCTTCCACTAGCTACAATGCAGTTATCGACCATATTTCCTTATTATTAAAATCAAAATACAAATACAGAGAAATGTAATGCACAACTTACCGATAAAAACTAGAAATATAATATTTATATATACCGAACAGATAAGAGTAACTTTCAGACAGTTGGTGAATATATATATATATATATATATATATATATATATATATATATGTAAAGTAAAGTCGACGGGGCGGCCTAAAGTCGGTATCAGCCACTCAGCGAGGGAGTCTATCCCCTTTACAATAGCGCTAGACAAGGAGATTGTTTTAGCATCTGAGGTGGAGCGCCACACCTACCATCAGCTCCTAAAAAATTATATATATATATATATATATATAATTTTTTGGATGTTTGTCTATTTTAAAAGTATTGTTGAATAAAGTATATATTATATTTTTGGTTGAAGGCAATTACAATGCGTATATCGCATAAAATTCGATAATTATAGAAGATAATAATGACAAGTGAATTTCGGTAAAGAATTATTCTGTGTGTAGAACATCGTACAGACTGTTTCAACTTTATTAAGTCCCATCAGCGTTCGCAAGCATTTTCCCGTGCTGTATCGTGGCCGAAACAGTATAGTTTCTGACTATCCTGCTGAAGTCCCGGTTTCGATTTCTGTCGGAGGGAAATCGTTAGTATACATCGCTGATGAGATTTAATAAAGTTGAAACAGTCTGTACGATGTTCTACACACCGAGTAATTCTTTGCGAAATTCACTTGTCATTATTATCTTTTATAATTATCGAATTTCATGCGATATACGCATTGTAATTGCCTTCAAGCAAAAATATAAATAATAATATATATATATAATCTTCCCCAGAATTTCCCGTTCATTTTAAACTAGTATGTATATCGCACTTTTTGGGTGACTTATGGCAGGACAGTATGAAGTAGTCAAACAATGTTTGAAAATGGCGAAGGCCGACAATTTGTGGGAGATTATGTGCTTGATTAAAGTCATACCTAATTTTGTTAATTAATTAATTATAACTAAATGAATTAGGCGTGCATTTAAATGTAAAGCGTAAACAAATCGAGAAAAGGTCATCTCTGTATGTACATTTCAGCCCATTAGGCCTCATCAGCAGAACTATAGACAGGGTAGTACTTTGTGCGTGATTCGAACCCTACCTGTCAGGCTGACATTCTAACCATTACACTAGCTGGCTTTTCCCAGAATTTCTCGTTCATTTTAAACTGGTATGTATATCGCACTTTTTGGGTGACTTATGGCACGACAGTATGAAGTTTGGTTGTTATAGTTGCGATGTTTCGACTGCTGTGTCCTGCGGCCTTCTTCAGGTGTCTTTGGTGACCTTCTGGGAAATTTGAACCAAAGCCGTTGTTGTCGATCTCCCGCCAAAACCAAATTACTTTGAAGAATTTAACCGATTCCTCTGGAAAGGGGGGGGAGTGAGAAAGGTCTACCCCCGTGAGTTGATTAGAAAGTTTGACTCCATATTCCAACAAAGGTCACGGACTACAACAGACACCTGTACAATGCCGGAGGATATTGCGGCTGAAACGTCGTAACCAGAACGACCAATAACATTCACAGATGTAAATATTGCCGTGAAGCGATACCTATCACCATCTCATCACGCTGACCAATTCATGAGTTTGGTTCCTACAGAGTGCTCCTGATCTAATAGCCTTATACCAGACAAAGGAAGCGCGTGGTGTAATGGTTAAAGTCATGGGAAATGGACTCGTCGCTCCGAGTTCAAATCCTGGTCGAGGTAATTGCATTTCATTTAGCGCTAATACCCTTGGGAAATGTATGAATCCTACTCTCCCTCCAGCTATGGGTAAATAGTAGGGCAGACTGGGCTCTTTAACCTTGGTTAGGCAACCGGTCTAGGAGAAGGAAAACTCTAAATTCAAACCTGTTAAACTCCGCTTAAGAAATTGACCTTGTGTCGCATCCTGCTCGTGCGGAGGGGTTGGTAAATATATATATATATATATTATATATATAATATTATATATATATATACCAGATATAGTTTAGACCAATCAGCTGGAGCTATAGAATACGCCACCTCCACCTCCTTGTACTGGTGTATATATATATATATATATATATATATATATATATATATATATATATATATATATTGTGTGCATATGTATATGTGCATTTGTGCGTGCGTATATATGATAATGATGAATGAATATATATATATTTATATACAAGAGCTGTGTGTGTATAATAATAATGAATATATATTATATACATATATGTGTGTGTGTGTGTACAATATATATATTTATATACAGAGAGGTCAGTCTGTCTGTATAATTATATATATTATATACAGAGGTGTGTGTATATATATATATATATATATATATATATATATATATATATGCAGAGAGGTGTGTGTGTATAATAATAATGATGAATATATATAACGCACACACAGATGTGTGTATATATAATATATATAGGAGAAATATGAGATTAATCCGACAATATGTGGAGAAAGGTAGACAAACACGGATGTTGTAGAAAATAAACATCCATTTTCTAAAACATCCCGTGTTTGTCTACCTTTCTCCACACACACACACATATATAAATATATATATATAAAGGATATGACAACACACAATGCTGTTAAAATGAAAATATTTATATCATATTAACAGCATTGTGTATTTTGATATCCTCTTATGTATACATACACCGTTGGATTCATTTCCTTACTCTTAACTATATATATATATATATATATATATATATATATAATCTTATTATAATGGAGATTGTGTGTTTTTCTGTCTGTAACCGAAACTATTTTCCTACTCAAGTCACAATTCTCTTAGTCATTGACATCATATTCTCCATGATTTTATTTTTATCTAAACCTCAATTATTAATAAAATTGTCTTACATTATGATTACTGTTAACTATGTCTACATACTGACAACATGCAATTATATTTATATATACAACAAAATAGCGGTTTACAGTTTGAACGAGAAGGCTAATTTGCATATTAATATTAAAAAATCGAATTTAATAAATATGTGCTTAGTATTATTGATTTCTAACTGTTTGGTTTTATTTTAATGAATATAAGCAAAAATCTCTTTAATGAATCTTAAATGAAATCCATTAACAAGATAAAATAACTGTCATTTTATTCTTTACTTCCTCTTATAACTAAATACTTAAATTAGAAAAAATAACAATGAAAGACGAGAGTGATGGAAGAGTAAGTTTCAGTTGTTCCATTTTTTATTATACTCCCTCTGTTTCAAATCTTTTATTATACTCCCTCTGTTTCAAATCTTTTTATCTGTATTCTTATTTAGTTTCATTAGCTTTTCTAATTTAATATGATATTTTATTACATTAAAACTTAAATACTTGCACCCGGAGGGTGCATATATTTGCTAGTATATATATATATATATATATATATATATGTGTGTTAGTGTACATAATGAACATATATGGTCTACCTTATTCAAACCTGGATCTATATATGCTCCAACACAACTAATGAGCACTCTTCATACACATACATACATACGCACACATATATATATATACATACATATATATATATATATATATATATATATATATCTCCATCCATATCCCTTTACAGGAGACCAACATATAGTCGCCGATAACTTCCTTTCTTTTTGACGTTCATTAAAATTGTTTAATTGTGCAAATTATTAAGCCTCTTCCCGCGTTCTTATTGTTTACATTTAAATAGAAAGCAAAAACCCCCGGCCCAATTCCGACATATTGAATAACTCATTGGTGGTGGCCCACACTCAACTGCTTCGTTTTTTGTTTTTTTCTTTTCGTATTTCCCCCTTTCGTTTGTAGAATCTACAAGTAGTACGCAATGCACACACCAAAAACAAAACAACAAAAAACAGAACTACAAAAAACGGCGGTAGGGGGAGCTACAACACATTCGTTCGTTTGCTCACTCTCCTTTTAGACGAAGCAATTATATATCGTTTAACGTATCAGATTTTCGTATATTTCCTACATTGTGAAAACCTCACTGGCAGACATACCAGTAATGGTTCTTTGGGGTTTTTTTTTTTTTTGGTTTTGTTTCTTATGGAATATATTTTAAGAGGTAGGAAGACAGGTGCGCGCGTGAGGCTAGAAAGCTTGCTTCTTTCTTTTTTCTTAACTAGAAGCGACTACCCAGTGTCGCCTGGGTTAGAGTGGGGACAAGAATACTGTCAATTTCAATGCTATTTCTATGTATACCAATAATGGCACTGGACATTTTTTATTTTTTTAAATTTTTTATTATTAAACTATGGAATATATTTTAAGAAGTAGGAAGACAGTTGCACGTGTGAGGCTAGAAAGCTTGCTTCTTGCTTAACTAGAAGCGACTACCCAGTGTCGCCTGGGTTAGAGTGGGGACAAGAATACTGTCAATTTCAATGCTATTTCTATGTATACCAATAATGGCCCTGGACTTCTTTTTTTCTTTTTATTAAACTATGGAATATATTTTAAGAGGTAGGAAGACAGTTGCCCGCTTGTGTTAGAAAGCTTGCTTCTTTTCTTTTTCTTTTTTTTTTCCTTAACTAGAAGTGGCTACCCAGTGTCGCCTAGGTTAGAGTGGGGACAAGAATACTGTTCATTTCCATGCTATTTCTATGTATACCAATAATGACACTGGACTTTCCCCCCATTTTTTAAACTATTTAATATATTTTAAGAAGTAGGAAGACAGTTGCCCGCGTGAGGCTAGAAAGCTTGTTTCTTTCTTTCTTTTTTTTTTCTTAACTAGAAGCGACTACCCAGTGTCGCTTGGGTTAGAGTGGAGAAGAGAATACCGTCAATTTCAATGCTATTTCTATGTATACCAATAATGACGCTGGACTTTTTTCTCCTTTTTATTAAACTATGGAATGGGTAGACTGGGAGCAAAAATACCCCTGGTGTATTGATTTGTTTACTTTTGAGATTTACAAATGCTGGACATTTTTAAGTAGAATTTCAATGCTATTTCTATGTATATTCTAATTTTCAAACATCTCCAAATATAGAAAAAATAGTGTTCTTTAAAAATTGAGCACCCATCAAGAATGAATAAAACAAAACGTCTTCAGCATAAAATAACCCATCCAGGGATGGCATGCCGTAAAACACCAACCAACCAAACACAAAGAAACCAAATCTGAAATGTGAGGCACTCAGTGAGCATCGAACTCCCTCACAATGATATGCTAGATAAGATTGGTAACCATTACGCTATCCGCCCTCTCGGTGGGGTGTTAGAATGCACCGACTGCACCTCTGCAGTGGGGTAAGACTCCCCCAATGGGGCCACCTGTTGGCCGTGGGTGGCGACCCGTGATGCTTAAGGATAGAACCCAGGTGGATGAGCAGTTCATGACTTGCAATACTCCACTTTGGCCCTATCTTGGGCTAGATGGGCGGTCGGGGAGGCCTCCTTCGATCAATCGGCTGGTCACATCAAGCCCTAGCACCTATATGATTGCCCCAACCCTATTGCCCTTATGGCAAGCCCCAAGCCCTTTTTATCATATGGGTGCTAGAAGGCGGTGACTGAGGGTCTACATGTCCTGGGAATGACGTCAAACTCTATCTGATGGTGAGGTTCCAGTTCTGGATGTTTGTGGAATGTGGAGCACCTCTTCATCACCATTGCTCCCTGGTCCACTTTGACCCGGAGTGGTAGTACCTGTTAGGGTCCCATCAATGGGTTAAATAGAAAAACATGAGTTGATAAACAAAATTGTATTATCCATTAAGAATTGATTTATTTCAAAACTTTATCGGCATTAAATAACCCACTGAGGTTGATATGCCGTAAAACCAAACCAAATCATTACGCTATGCAAGATACTGAAAATAGATCTAGCTGATATTAAAAAGTTTTTTAAAAATGTCATAGCTGGAGAAAAATATTATTTCTTTATGCAATTTACCTGAGCTGAATATTAAAATTTTCTCATTCGATATATATATATATATATATATATATAATATAATATATAATATATAATTTCTTTCTTTGTTTTTTTTGTTTTTCTTTGCCAGCCATTAAAAGTTGAAAGATATTTACGTCATACAAACTTGGCTTGTATTTTTTAGAAAATTCTTTCTTTTTTTTGCGGGGGGGGGCTTTTTTATTTTATTTTATTTATTATTTCATTAAAAATCTTCAACTGTTCTCACGTTTTAAACGTGTGTATACGTGTCGTAATGGCCGGGTTAGCTCAGTCGGTAGAGCGTTCGGCTAGAAACCACAAGGTTCCTAGTTCGATACCGGCCCTCGCCAACTCAGCGTATGAGTAGCACAGGGATCTGTGCGGTAAAGGAGCTGATGGTAGGTGTGGTGCTCCACTTCAGACGCAAAAAAACAATCTCCTTGGTCTAGTGAAAAGGGGATAGACTCCCTCGCTGATTGGCTGGTACCGACTTTAGGCCACCCCGACAACTTTACTTACTTACGTGTCGTAATAAACTCAGTCTATAATGTCTGTGTTTTCCCGATATATATATATATATATAGAGAGAGAGAGAGATAAAGCTAATGAGTCAGATATAATTACTAATAGTTTCGCTTAGTAGCTCATCAGGGTAAGATAAATTTACCACGTAATGTATTTAACGACGATGACTTTACCACTCGATGAATTTACCATACGATAAATTTTCCCGCGATGCATTAAACGACAAAGAATTTAACACATGCTGCGAAACAGTTCTACACGATGAATTTACCGGCGATAAATTTACCATACTATGAATTTACCTTTGTTAAAATTGTCCTGTATTAAAATTTACCTGCGACAAATTGTGCCGTATTAATTGTACCGCACGATGAATTTACCGGTAATAAAATTACCACACTATAAATTTATCCGCGATAAATTTTCCTATGTTAAATTTACCGCGCGATGAATTTACCGGTAGTAAATTTACCACTCTTTAAATTTATCCGCGATAAATTGTCTCGTGTTAAATTTACCACTCGATGAATTTACCGGTAATAAATTTACCATACGATAAATTTACTCGCGATAAATTGTCTCATGTTAAATTTGCCACTCGATGAATTTACCGGTAATAAATTTACCATACGATAAATTTACTCGCAATAAATTTACCACTCGATGAATTTACTGGTAATAAATTTACCATACGATAAATTTACTCGCGATAAATTAGTCCGTGTTAAATTTACTGGTGATAAATTGTCCCGTGTTAAATTTACTGCACGATGTATTTACCGGTAACAAATTTACCATGCGATGAATTAACCTAACATAATGTTGGACTGTTTTGCAGCGTGTGTTATGAATCTAAACAAAAAATGTGGGATAGTGTATTTTGCCGATGCAAATGTCGTCTTCGTAAAATAATAACCTTTTTTTTTTTAAATACCGAGAGAAAGATTCGAACGGTATGGGGGAGGCACACTTGTAGTTTATTAATATTAAATCAAGTGACAAGTGTCGAGGAATCTGTTGTTTACGTTCGCCATCTTCAGGGCTTTTTTTTTTTTTGCTTTTTTTTATCCTTTTGATAACATTTTTGTATTATTCCGTTTGTGTTTTGAATATTGGGATGACTGTATTATTCGTTTATTTTATTATTCGTTTATTTTATTATTATATTATTTCTATTTTTGTATTTTTTTTATTCATTTTTTATTTTTTTTAGGATTCGTCAAATATTGATCACCCACAAGAATGTTTTGCACAATTACATAGATTCTGGTGGGGTGGGGGTTAGTGTGGATGCGGGGGGGTAGGTGTTTGTGGGTGTGTACTTCCTGCTCGAATCTTTACCAGAAAACCGTTTCAAAAGATGTCTTCACGGGGAAAAAAAAGGAGAAAAAAAAGAACCGTGGTCTTAATCATTAGCAAGGTTTCCATCGCTAGTAAAGAGGTGGGTAGGGGTGCTGTGTGTATCCACAAACAGACACACAGACAAACATATCTATGTCTCCATAGATCGACACAGATACAAAACACATGCACATGCAAACTTTTGTATGCACATAGCTACATATTCACAGGCACCTAGATAGACTCATATATATATATATATATATATGTATGTATTTATGTGTATATGTATGTATTTATGTGTATATGTATGTATATGTATTTGGATATATTTATATGTATTTGGATATATTTATATGTATTTATGTGTATGGATATATTTATATATATATTTATATGTATTTATGTGTATGGATATATTTATATATATATTTATATGTATTTATGTGTATGGATATATATTTATATGTATTTATGTGTATGGTATATATATATTTATATGTATTTATGTGTATGGATATATATTTATATGTATTTATGTGTATGATTATATATTATATGTATTTATGTATGGTATTATGGATATATATTTATATGTATTTATGTGTATGGATATATATTTATATATATTATTTATATGTATTTATGTGTATGGATATATATTTATATGTATTTATGTGTATGGATATATATTTATATATATTTATATGTATTTATGTGTATGGATATATATTTATATGTATTTCTGTGTATGGATATATATTTATATATATATATATATTTGGGTGTGTATAGCACCTTACGTAGTGTAATCCTTAGCAAGCTGTCCATTATTAGTGAGTTCGTTTCTCACTAGGTGCCCCATACTTCTAGCCTTGTGCTGCAACTTAAGTTAAGCTTAGTAAATAACTAATATATATATATATAATATTTTGCTCTGTCCGTCTACTCACTGTCACTAAACATATTGAGCTCTCACCTCGGTTAAAGCACACATGGAAAGATCCTAACTACCAGGAATATGTATATATTTATGTATATGTATGTATATATATATATATGTATGTATATATATATATGTGTGTGTGTGTGTGTGACTGTGTGTGTGTATTAAACACATACACAGTCA
>CM042180.1:2629913-2652413 GCA_023376005.1 Doryteuthis pealeii
GGTACTACCTTTCTGGAACAGAGTAGACCTGGGAGTAATGGCGATAAAGGGGTACTCCTCATTCCCCAGAGTTTCAGAACTGGAACTTCCCCATCAGAGAGCCATACTCCTGGCCTTGACTATATGACCTTAAGGAGTGCCTTAAGGTCATATAGTCCAACAACTGAGCTAGCTAAGAACCCTCTCAAAGGAAAGGGCAGTGTGGCTTCAATGAGGAAGGACTGGATGCTGCAGTAGGATGTTCGAAACAACTACATCGACAGAATGCAGTAAATTGTGCTGCTATTGGTTTTAAGATTATTCGAGCCGATTCAAGAACAAATAATGAGGTTGTAGGAGTTTTGTAAGCGGCTTTTGTTTCTAACTAGATAGATAGATAGATAGACAGATGCTTGTATTCCCACATTACAAATAGACAAAGTCATTTGGCGATTATTCAAGACGTGTTTGTATAGTCTTTAATCTTTCACCGGTCGTAAACAAACAAAACAATATGTCGGCTTAACTTTTAAGCCGACATCTTTTCTGAGCGGGAAACTGAACCATGTCCAGTATCGAATGGCTCTCTTTCTTTCTTTCTGTCTTTCTTTCTTTATCTTTTCTTTCTTTCTTTTCTTTCTTTCTCTCTCTCTCTCTCTCTCTCTCTCTCTCTCTCTCTCTTCTCTCTCTCTCTCTCTCTCTCTCTTTCTTTCTCTCTTCTTTCTTTCTCTCTCTCTCTTTCTTTCTCTTCTCTTTTCTTCTTTATCTTTCTTTCTTTTCTCTCTCTCTATTTTTTCGTTCTCTCTCTCTCTCTCTCTCTTTCTTTCTCTCTCTCTCTCTCTCTCTTTCTTTCTCTCTCTCTCTCTTCTCTCTCTCTTTCTCTCTCTCTCTCTCTCTCTCTCTCTCTCTCTCTCTCTTTCTCTCTCTCTCTCTCTCTCTCTCTTTCTCTCTCTTCTCTCTCTCTCTCTTCTCTTCCTTTTTCTTCTTTTCTCTCTCTCTTCTTTCTTCTTTCTCTCTCTTTCTTTTTTCTTTCTTTCTCTTCTCTCTTTTTTTTCTTCTTTTCTTTCTTTCTCTCTCTTTCTTTTTCTTTCTCTCTCTTTTTTTCTCTCTTCTCTCTTCTTTTCTTTCTCTTCTCTTTCTCTTTCTTTCTTCTCTCTCTCTCTCTTTCTTCTTCTCTCTCTTTCTTTCTTTCTTTCTCTCTTTCTCTCTTTCTTCTCTTTCTTTCTCTCTCTCTCTTCTCTCTTTTTCTTTCTCTCTCTTTCTCTCTCTCTCTTCTTTCTTTCTTTTTTCTTTCTTTCTTTTGTGTAAATATTAAAAAGACACAAATCTGGCAGCCTCTAAGAAATTATTCTTTTTACACAAGAAAATTGACACGGTCACGTGATAGCTCTCATCTGAAATCGTTCCAAAATCAAAAAGATAAAAAATAATTATTTAAACAAAAACAAAAAAAAAAAAAAAAAAAGCCCGCGAATTCTCTCTCCTCGATATATTAACATCTAATAAACTTAGTTCTGGCATAAGGCCAACAATAATGGGTCACTCAGTGAGGATCGAACTCACTACACTTCCTAATTTCTTTGCGGGACAGGCTTGTTAGCCATCACATCTCGATTTCGTAGTCGCAGTTATTTACTAAAATTTTTTCTTTGTTTTTAGTTTTTTAATGGCATATCAATCTTTGTGGGTTATTTAATGCGAATCACTCATTGTAAAAGAACAGTGAGTCGTCGGGGTGGCGTAAAATCTGTATCAACCAGACAGCGAGGGAGTATATCCTCTTTTCACTAGCGCTAGACCAGGGAGTATTTTTGCTTCTGGGTGGAGCGGAACGGAACACCTAACATCAGCTCCGCACTTTACCGCACAGATCCCTGTGCTCCTCATATGCTGAGTTGGCGAGGGCCGGTATCGAACCAGGAACCTTGTGGTTCCTGATCGGATACTCTACCGACTGAGTTAAACCGGCCCCATTACTGGGGGGTGAGAAAGGGGTTCATGCTTTTCCCAAGTGTCATCATCATGACAATCTCTCACCGACCGTCCCTATCACTCATCACCTCGGGAGGTTCTCTACGCGGCATCCAGTATCCGCGCAGTCATGTAGTCAATGTAGGTCTTTGTTGATATGTCCACACTGACTTGCGCATGTTCAGGTTTCCATAGGAGAACGTCACTTAGGAGTTCGTCCTTGCTTCTCTATCAGTGTCCAGTATTTGAACTCACTTACTACGATATCACAGTCCAGCATGTTACTCACTAGACCACGGATACTTCCTCTTACTAAAGTTAATAATTATGAAAAAAATAATTATTATAAATTGTGTCAGGTTGGCCCCTCATTTAGTGTTAAGGTTAATGAGCTAAACTTGCGGGACCTTGTTAATGTGTTTGATTCTAAGTGATCCAATAAGCCTAATGTGTCAAACTATCTACCTAGGTTTCTCATAATGGATCATCAGTATATGCTCACAAGCGAAGTTACAACATCAGTTAAGATTTGGCACTTTTACGTACAGCCATCGAATAAGCACCATATGGAGCAAAATAACTGTCAGAGTTCGATAGAAATTATCAGGATTATGTTGGTGGTTGGATATATCTTATTATAATGGAGATTGTGTGTTTTTCAGTCTGTAACCGAAACTATATTACTACTCAAGTCACAATTCCCTTAGTTATTTACGCTACATTCTTCATGATTTTATTTTTATTTAAACCTCAATTATTAATAAAATTGTTTTACATTATTAATACTGTTAACCATGTCTACATAGTGTCAACATGCAATTATATTTATATATACAAAAAAATAGCAGTTTACAGTGTGAACGGGAAGGCTAATTTGCATATTGATATTAAAAATGCGATTTTATTAAATATGTGCTTAGTATTATTGATTTCTAACTGTTTGGTTTTATTTTAATGAATATAATCAAAAATCTCTTCAATGAATCTTAAATGAAATCCATTAACAAAAAAAAATAACTGTCATTTTATTCTTTACTCCCCCTTTTAACTAAATACTTAAATTAGAAAAAATAACAATGAAAGACGAGAGTGATGGAAGAGTAAGTTTCAGTTGTTCTATTTTTTATTATACTCCCTCTGTTTCAAATCTTTTTATCGGTATTCTTATTTAGCCTTTCTAATTTAATATAATATTTTGTTACATTAAACTTAAATACTTGCACCCGGAGGGTGCATATATTTGCTAGTTTAAAATAATATACAAACAAATATTTCCCATGTATTAATCATATTGCCTGCAAAATTCTGACAATATACAAACGTCAATATCAGCACCACATTTCATTTTAGAATTGAAAATTGGAAGGTAACAAAAATAATAACAATATCCTAGCTACCACCAATTTTCCCTGTGAAATCCCCCCCCCCCATATTTAACACAATCAAACTTGCATAAAAATTAATATATTCTTGAAAAAAAAAATTAATTTGAAAGACGAAACGTTAAACAAACTCCTGATGATTTAAAAAAAAAAACACATTTTTCAGATTACGGAAATAATGAAAATTATGATTGAAAAACAATGTTTTCATTTTTGCACCGTTAGATCAACTGAAATTTAACGTAGCCAAAAACAAGTTACGACCGGCACTTTTTATTTCAGAATTTATGATTTTTTTTCTACAAAAACTACTGCCTTGAATATTATACAAATCTTTTTATATAGTTATTCAGACTCTTATCTTGATAGAAAAAAAGGTAAAAATCGTTTTTTGACTGTTCGTTTTTTAAATATCTCATAAAATAAAATAGGGGGAGGGTAGATCCATTTGGAGAAACCTTGGTAAATAGTCTCTCATTAGCTTACCATTTTATATATATATATATATATATATATATATATATATATATATATATAATGAGGAGTGAAGAATTGAATAAATCCGACAAAATGTGGTTGAGAATAAGAATGGATATAACAACAACTAAATTCAATTGATATTTCGCCTCATTATTGGCTGAAGCTTTTTCAAAACTTATTGACATAAATGCGTGTACATTCTGCTTTTATAGTGAAAAGGTAAATGGGTAACAGAGGAAATAAAAACAGAATATACAATTACTTATGTCAATAAATTTTGAAAAAGCTTCAGCCAATAATGAGGCAAAATATCAATTGAATTTAGTCGTGTGTGTTGTTATATCCACATTTTACTCTATTCTCAACCACATTTTGTCGGATTTATTCAATCCTTCACTCAGGCCCTGACACTAACTTTTTTCATGACTGTCCCGAACAAAAATTATCAACCGTCCCAAATGGGGTTTGTGTGTTTTTCTGTCTGTAACCGAAATTATATTACTACTCAAGTCACAATTCCCTTAGTTATTTACGTCAAATTCTCCATGATTTCATTCTTTTAAACCTTCAGTTATTAATAAAAATCGTTTTACATTATTAATACTGTTGACCATATCTACGTACTAATAACATGCAATTGTATTTATATATACAACAAAATAGCGATTTACAGTTTGAACGAGAAGGCTAATTTGCATATTGATATTTAAAATTTTATTTTAATAAATATGTGCTTGGTATTATTGATTTCTAATTGTTTGGTTTTATCTTAAGAAATATAAACAAAAATCTCGTGGATAAATCTTAAAAGAAATTTATTTACAAGAAGAATTAACTGTAATATTATCCTTTACTTCCTATTTTAACTAAATAGTTAAATTAGGAAAGAGGGGAGTAATGGAAAATGATGGAATAGTTAGTTTCAAAGCTGTTCTATTTTTCGATTATACCCCCTCTGTTGCAGATCTTTTTATCTGCATTCTTAGTCAGTTTCATTAGCCTTTCTAATTTAATATGATATTTTATTATATCGAAACTTAAATACTTGCACCCGGAGGGTGCATATATTTGCTAGTCAAGAATAATGAAATAAAAATTTTTTATAAACTAAAATTTATTCTATTTCCATCTTTATACGGATATTTTCCAATCATAAAAATATATACTGTGTGACTGTGTCTATTTCTTCAGTGTTGTTGCCATTAGTAATTTTAAGTTTAGAACTAGACTGTTTTTTGAGGTCAGTATTTGGGCAATCACTGGACGGCCATTATTGGAATGTAGTACTAACTTTTAGGAAAAAAATTTACCATCCCCGGCAAACTGTCCCAGATACGTATTGATCGTCCCGGGTGTAATTTTTATCGTCCCCTGGGACGGCGTTAATGTCGAGCCCTGCCTTCACTCTTCATATATACCGACAAAGAAGCGGACGTGGACCCCATAACCTCGTAATGAATTTCGAGTATTGTTGTACTAAACTGTGTATCGTGATTGTCAATATTGTGGATGTATGTTTTTTTGAAAACGCCCTGTATTATTACGGTCGGGTTTCACTAATCTGAACGTGCGCAGCTAAGCCGAGGCCTCTAAGCCACTGGTTGAATGCGAACCGAGGGTTCAGAGGATGACGAAACAACAGTCGTGTTTGCAAACTCCAATTTGGCCCGTGTGAAATCGCATTAACATTTCTTGTATTCTTCTCAGAACCTTAATGTCGACTCGGGGGGGGGGGTCTTTTTTTTTGGGGGGGGGGCTTTTTTTTTTTTAATTTTTTTTTTTTTGAAAAGATGAAAAGGTTCCGCCCGACAAATAAGCAAACTATTTTCTTTCTTTCTTTTCATCGGCCTTTCTTCTTCCCTTTAAGCTAATTAAATAAAATAATCTGTTTTTATAAAGGTTTCTTTTTTTTTTTTTTTGACGGGGGGGGGGCGGAGAGGGAGCTCCCCACCTATCCTTATTCATTGAAGAAGAAGAAGAAAAAAAAATAGCCCTATGAAGTTAAACTCCTTTAAAGTGCTTCAGTCTTTTGTCCTTAAAAATCCCATTCCCGGGACAAAATAATGGGTTTGAGGGGGTAAATCCCGTCAGGGTCGATGCGTCCATTTTGTTGCGCACGGAAACGCGCACTAATCCCATTATCGGGCGTTGAAATATAAGGGGGGCGGCGGATTACTTACTTTCTTATATATCGTCGCCCATAAATAAGTACGTCCTTAAACTTCTTTTTTTTCTTTACAAAAGTTAATTTTCTTGCGAAACCAAAGATAACAAGATTTTATTATTTCTAGTAAAACATTATGAAATCAATATGAAGAATGAATGAATAAAATGTGTGGATAGCAATGAATGAATGAATGAATGAAAAGTGTGGATAGCAATGAATGAATGAATGAATGAATGAAAAGTGTGGATAGCAATGAAGAATGAATGAATGAAAAGTGTGGATAGCAATGAAGAATGAATGAATGAATGAAAAGTGTGGATAGCAATGAAGAATGAATGAATGAAAAGTGTGGATAGCAATGAAGAATGAATGAATGAAAAGTGTGGATGAATGAATGAAAAAATGAATGAATGAATGAAAAGTGTGGATAGCAATGAAGAATGAAGAATGAATGAATGAATGAAAAGTGTGGATAGCAATGAAGAATGAATGAATGAAAAGTGTGGATAGCAATGAAGAATGAAGGAATGAATGAAAAGTGTGGATAGCAATGAAGAATGAATGAATGAAAAGTGTGGATAGCAATGAAGAATGAAGGAATGAATGAAAAGTGTGGATAGCAATGAAGAATGAATGAATGAAAAGTGTGGATAGCAATGAATGAATGAATGAAAAGTGTGAAGAATGAATGAATGAAAAGTGTGGATAGCAATGAAGAATGAATAAATGAATGAAAAGTGTGGATAGCAATGAAGAATGAAGGAATGAATGATAGCAATGAAGAATGAAGAATGAATGAAAAGTGTGGATAGCAATGAGAATGAAGGAATGAATGAAAAGTGTGGATAGCAATGAATGAATGAAGGAATGAATGAAAAAAGTGTGGATAGCAATGAATGAATGAATGAAAAGTGTGGATAGCAATGAAGAATGAATGAATGAAAAGTGTGGATAGCAATGAAGAATGAATGAATGAAAAGTGTGGATAGCAATGAAGAATGAATGAATGAAAAGTGTGGATAGCAATGAAGAATGAATGAATGAAAAGTGTGGATAGCAATGAAGAATGAATGAATGAAAAGTGTGGATAGCAATGAAGAATGAAGGAATGAAAAGTGTGGATAGCAATGAAGAATGAATGAATGAAAAGTGTGGATAGCAATGAAAGTGAATGAATGAAAAGTGTGGATAGCAATGAAGAATGAATGAATGAAAAGTGTGGATAGCAATGAAGAATGAATAGCAATGAAGTAGAGCACCCGCCTAGGAATCGCAAGGTTGCTGGTTCGATACCGGTCCCCGCCAACTCAGCGAATGTGTAGCACATATTGTGTAATCTGATCTGATCTGCAATAAAGTGTTGAGCTGACGGTAGGTGTGGCGCTCCACCTCAGCAAAATCAATCTCCATGGTTCAGCGCTAACGAAAGGGTGATAGACTCTCTCGCTATCCGGTTTATATAGGACACCCCGCCAACTTTACTAGTTTCGGTTGATGTGCACTCCGGCCTTCTTCAGGTATTTATTGTCGGACTCGGGAACCTTTTCCTCGAATAGATGGTTCCCTAGTCGGAGAAGGTTCCTTATAAAGTTTTTCAAAGAGAAGGTTCCCGAGTTCGACAAGAAACTTCTGAAGAAGGCCGGAGGGCACATCGGCCGAAACGTTGTACAGATATCAATAAAGATAAGTTTGTTTGGTTTCTTTGTTTAATGGCATATTAACCTTCCTGGGTTATCTAATGCCACAGCCATCCTTGTAGAGGAACAGCAGTGGTACTATTTAACCTATAGCTGGGGGAATAAAGATAAGGACAATAGTCCGAATAATCGAAATAATACAATATGGTTATTACCAAATACCTTTTCAAGGTGAGACCTATTTGACAGAGGAATTTAAATTTTTCTTCTTTTCTCTTTCTTTTCTCTTTCTTTTCTCTTTCTTTTTTTTTTTCTTTTTCTTTTTTTTCTTTTTTTTTCTTTTTATTTCGTTTCTTATTTATCTACCTGCTAATTTCATGACGTAAATTACCTATTCTTACGGATTTTTATTTTATTGTTCATCCAACCGAACAAGTGCGTAGATCTTTATCAGAAAAAAACACACACACACACACACACAGACTCACACACACACACACACCCGCACGCACAAGTGCGTGCTCCTCTTAAATATTAACAAACAATATTTATCTACCATAAAGAAAGAAAATAAATTTCTACTTATAAAAGGATTGGTGGGGGTGGTGGGGTCAAGAAGAAGAGCAGCCTGTCTCTACGGTTTAGAAAATAGGTGTCTGCTGATTGTCCCGAGCCATTAGAGCGAGACTCTGTTGTCCTCAGCCTCTTGCTATATATATATATATATATATATATATATATATAATTGATAATTTTGAATCATATTACCACGACCAGACAACTCGGCAAACACCATTTGCGACATCCGGAGCACTGGACAGCTGTTTCGACCTCCTTTGGTCTCATCAGCAGTGCATACCACAATCTCCGCCACTAGAGATTGAACTCGTGGACCACAGCGTGAAGAGCGGGAACTTAACACACTGGGCCACCAGCCCATGTCACAAACGGAGAATGCCAAATCATCTAGTCAATGGTAACATTAATTCCATTGACTAGATGATTTGGCATTCTCCGTTTGTGACATGGGCTGGTGGCCCAGTGTGTTAAGTTCCCGCTCTTCACGCTGTGGTCCACGAGTTCAATCTCTAGTGGCGGAGATTGTGGTATGCACTGCTGATGAGACCAAAGGAGGTCGAAACAGCTGTCCAGTGCTCCGGATGTCGCAAATGGTGTTTGCCGAGTTGTCTGGTCGTGGTAATATGATTCAAAATTATCAATTATATATATATAATTCCTCTATCAAAAAAAAAAAAATCAAAAATTCAATATATATATATATATATATATCTTATTATAATGGAGATTGTGTGTTTTTCTGTCTGTAACCGAAACTATATTCCTACTCAAGTCACAATTCCCTTAGTTATAGACATCATAATCTCCATGATTTTATTTTTATTTAAACCTCAATTATTAATAAAATTGTCTTACGTTATTAATACTGTTAACTATGTCTACATATTGACAACATGCAATTATATTTATATATACAACAAAATAGCGGTTTACAGTGTGAACGGGAAGGCTAATTTGCATATTAATATTAAAAAATCGAATTTAATAAATATGTGCTTAGTATTATTGATTTCTAATTGTTTGGTTTTATTTTAATGAATATAAGCAAACATCTCTTCAATGAATCTTAAATGAAATACATTAACAAGATAAAATAACTGTCATTTCATTCTTTACTTCCTCTTATAACTAAATACTTAAATTAGAAAAAATAACAATGAAAGACGAGAGTGATGGAAGAGTAAGTTTCAGTTGTTCCATTTTTTATTATACTCCCTCTGTTTCAAATCTTTTTATCTGTATTCTTATTTAGTTTCATTAGCCTTTCTAATTTAATACA
The DNA here is from genome assembly GCA_023376005.1 of Doryteuthis pealeii. Lineage (NCBI taxonomy): Eukaryota > Metazoa > Mollusca > Cephalopoda > Myopsida > Loliginidae > Doryteuthis > Doryteuthis pealeii. The sequence continues at coordinate 2,639,388 of CM042180.1, forward strand.
ATATTTTATTACATTAAAACTTAAATACTTGCACCCGGAGGGTGCATATATTTGCTAGTATGTATATATATATATATATATATATATATATATATATATGGAGGCGCGTGGGCTAGTGGTTAGAGTCGTGGAAAATGGACACGTCGATTCGAGTTCAATTCCTAGACGAAGCTGTTGGCATTTCACATAGCGCTAATACCCTTAGGAAAGGTATGAATCCATATATTCTCCCTCCAGCTATGGGTTAAATAGTAGGGCAGACTGGGCTCTTCAGCCTTGGGTAGGTAACCAGTCTAGGAGCGGGATAACTCTGAATTCAAAATTCCTGAGGTCGGTCGTTGATTGGGTTTGTGGCAACCCTTGATGCACCAATTCTTTCCTATCGACTGTGCCAAAAAGTGTGGATGGTCAAACACAAGCCTTCACCACTATAAACAAATCCCTGTGTGGGAGTTCATTGTGTGTATGAACCCTCATACGTCGATAATCGACGGGAGAGTCCATTTTATATATATATATATATATATATATATATATATATATATATATATATATATATATATATCTTATTATAATGGAGATTGTGTGTTTGTCTGTGACCAAAACTATATTATAACTTAAGTCACAATTCCCTTAGTTATTTCCGTCACATTCTCCACGATTTTATTTAAAACTCACTTATTAATAAAATTGTTTTACATTATTAAAACTGTTGACATTATCTACATAGTAATAACATTCAATTGTATTTATATATACAACAATATAGCAGTTTGCAATGTGAACGGGAAGGCTAATTTGCATATTGATCTTAAAAAATTGATTTTAATGAATATGTACTTAGTATTATTGATTTCTAATTGTTTGGTTTTATCTTAATAAATATAATGAAAAATCTCGGGATAAATCTTAAAAGAATTCCATTAACAAGAAGAAATAACTGTAATTTTATTATTTACTTCCTATTTTAACTAAATAGTTGAATTAGGAAAATTTAGCAATGAAAGACGGGAGTGATGGAAGAGTATGTTTCAGTTGTTCTATTTTTCGATTATAACCTCCTCTGTTTCATTAGTGTTTCTAATTTAATAAGTAAAGTCGTCGGGGTGTCGTCGACCAATAAGTAAGTAAAGTCGTCGGGGTGGCCTAAAGTCGGTATCAGCCAGACAGCTAGGGAGTCTATCCCCTTTTCACTAGCGCTAGGGAATTGTTTTTGTGTCGGAGGTGGAGCGACACACCTACCATCAGCTCCTTACTTTAACGCACAGATCCTTGTGCTACTCATACGCTAAGTTGCCGAGGGCCCGTATCGAACCAGGAATCTTGTGGATCCTAGTCGGACCTGAAAAAGCTCAGGGGTGCACCAGTACGCCCGAGCGCACTGATCGAGAACCACAGCACTTAGGGGTTAACTATCTCAATTCGTAACATGACAACATTATATATATATATATATATATATATATATATATATATAATGGAAGCGGTCTTCCTGTCTATAGCTCTGCTGATGAGGCCTAATAGGCTGGAATGTACATACAGAGATTGATTTTTCTCGATTTGTTTAGCCTTACATTTGAATAGGTATTCCCGCCTAATTAATTAATTAATTTTCAAAATTAGGTACGACTTCAATTAAGCACATATTCTCCAAAATATATATATAACATTTCATATATATAGATACGCACGAAAGTGAAACGCGAACAGACTCGTACAGGATTTGAACATGACTCGATGAGTCAATTTTTAAAGACTATCACCGTTACGCACCGAGCGCCTCTGATTAGACGATAATCGGCCGAGGAAGAAGAGAAAAAATCCTATGAGCACGTGATGATTTTTTTTTTTTTTCTCTCTCTCTCTCCAAGATTATCTAGAATATGGGACACGCTTTTAAAGATGGTTCGTCGCTTCCGCGCTAAATTAAGAATTCCGAATTCTGGTTATTCAGTGCAAAGCTAAAAAAGACGCTAAATTGATATGTCCCTGTGTGCATGTACGTACGTACTTAGGTATTAGCGTAGGTCGATTTTGGAACTGTAACGTCTCCCATGTGGCGAAAATTGCAAATTAACAAAGAATTATCACACGAAATATTTTCTTTAAAAAATGTTGCCTTCATTTGAGAAAAAAAAGAGTTTAATCTTTTGAAGTGTTATCACTGTTACAGATTAATTATGAGGTAAAAAGCAGCTTTTCGAAGGTGTCGGTGGTGATCCGGAGGGGGCATATTTTCAATTTGAATTTTAGTTATAATATTTTATTCGTTTCGTTTAAAATGACAACCATTTCTGTTTTAAATATTGAAATTGCTAAATTTTCTAACCAACTAATTTTGAACTACGTATCTTTGAAAATCTGTGTTACGCCTCAAAGATACGTAGTTCAAAGTTAACTGACCTAGGAAAATGTAAATGTTTCTGAATAAATAACTGGTGCATTATATATTTAATTCATTAATATGTCAACACTGAAAATTTCATTAAATTCGTTTAATTCTCTGATTTTTAGTAGTTTTTTCTTCTTCTTTCGGCGGGGTGACATACGATGGCGGAATTTAAGTCCGCTAAGTTCGATTTAACCGAAATATTTTATATATACATACGCACGATAAGTGAAACGCGAACAGGATCGTACAGGATTTGAACTTGGCTAGATGAATCTATTTTTAAGACGATAATCGTTGCGCATTGAGCGCCTCTGATGTAACGATAATCGGCCGAGAGAAGGAAAGTGAAACACCTACAGGATTTGAACTTGGCTCGATGAATTCATTTCTTAAGACGATAATCGTTGCACATTGAGCGCATCTCATTTAATGATAATCGACCGAGAGAAGGAAAGTAAACGCGAGCAGCCTCGTACAGGATTTGAACTTGGCTCGATGAATTCATTTCTTAAGACGATAATCGTTGCGCATTGAGCGCCTCTGATTAAACGATAAAAGAGAAAAAAAAATTTCTATGATTTTAAGATAATGGAGAATGTGGGCCACGCCCCCCCCCCCCCAAAAAAAAACGGTTGTCGCTTCAACACTAAAATGAAGAATGTGTTACGAACACAGGTTATTTAGTGCAAACCTAAAAAGCCGCTCAAATTGATCGATTCTTTTTTTCCTTCTATTTCTATTTCTTTATTTTTTTTAACAAGTACGTGCGACATTGAAAATGGGAACGGAGCGGCAGATGAACTAGGAAAAACTTATCCAGAACCTCCTTCGGGATTTGAAACCCGAATGCTGGTTTTTTCAAGCGTAGTTATTCTAAATGAAATCTCCAAGGAATTGAATGGCTCACTTTTCATTTTCCGTTTTTTGGACGAGAGTGGGGGGGGTAGAGGGGGTAGGGGGGGTCTGTGTTTTGTTCACTGCCAGATGCTGTTGTATATTTAATTATCGGAATTGTACCAACTTAGTTACCTACACACGTGTGTGTGTGTATACATGCGTGTATGTGTGTACAAAATGTACTTCTGTATATATTACATATGAATATGCATGTGTGTATAGATACGTATATGCATGTGTATGTGTATAGATACGTATATGCATGTGTGTATAGATACGTATATGCATGTGTGTATAGATACGTATATGCATGTGTATGTGTATAGATACGTATATGCATGTGTATGTGTATAGATACGTATGTGCATGTGTGTGTGTATAGATACGTATATTGCATGTGTATGTGTATAGATACGTATATGCATGTGTATGTGTATAGATACGTATGTGCATGTGTATGTGTATAGATACGTATGTGCATGTGTATGTGTATAGATACGTATGTGCAGTGTGTATAGATACGTATGTGTATGTGTATAGATACGTATGTGTATGTGTATAGATACGTATGTGCATGTGTATGTGTATAGATACGTATGTGCATGTGTATGTGTATAGATACGTATGTGCATGTGTGTATGTGTATAGATACGTATGTGCATGTGTATGTGTATAGATACGTATGTGCATGTGTGTATGTGTATAGATAGGTATATGCATGTGTGTGTGTGTATAGATATGTATGTGTGTGTGTGTGTGTGTATAGATATTATGTGTGTGTATAGATATGTATGTGTGTGTATAGATATGTATGTGTGTGTATAGTGTGTGGTGTGTGTATAGATATGTGTGTGTGTGTATAGATATGTGTGTGTGTGTGTGTGTATAGATATGTGTGTGTGTGTGTGTATAGATATGTATGTGTGTGTGTGTGTGTATATATGTATGTGTGTGTGTGTGTGTAAGATATGTATGTGTGTGTGTGTGTGTATAGATATGTATGTGTGTGTGTGTGTGTATAGATATGTATGTGTGTGTGTGTGTGTATAGATTGTATGTGTGTGTGTGTGTGTATAGATAATGTATAGATATGTATGTTGTGTGTGTGTGTGTATAGATATGTATGTGTGTGTGTATAGATATGTATGTGTGTGTAGATATGTATGTGTGTGTATAGATATGTGTGGTGTGTATAGATATGTATGTGTGTGTGTATAGATATGTATGTGTGTGTGTATAGATATGTTATGTGTGTGTAATGTGTATAGATATGTATATGCGTGTGCGTGTATGTGTATAGATATGTATATGCGTGTGTGTGTGTGCGTGTATGTGTATAGATATGTATATGCGTGTGGTGTGTATAGATATGTATATGCGTGTGTGTGTGTGTGTATGTGTATAGATATGTAATGCGTGTGTGTGTGTATGTGTATAGATATGTATATGCGTGTGTGTATAGATATGTAAATGTGTATGCGTATGTATATGTGTGCATATGTATGTGTGTATGTATATGCGTGTGTGTATGTATATGCGTGTGTGTATGTATATGTATATATATGCGTGTGTGTGTATGTATATGTATGTATATGCGTGTGTGTATGTATATGTGCGCATATGTATATGCCTGTGTGTGTGTGTGTGCGCATATGTACATGTGTGTGTATGCATGTATGTATATGCGTGCGTGTGTAGAGATATGTACATATGTGTATAGGTATGTATGTGTATGTATACATATGTATGTACACACTTCTGTTTATGTGTGTGAATGTACACACACATGTCTCTATGTCCGTATATATGGGTATATGTAAATATGTATGTCTGTATATGTAGGTATGTATGACTACATATACGTATGTCTATATGTACATACACAAATGTATGCACACACACACACACACACACATATATATATATATTATATATATATATATATATATATATATATATAAATTATCGCCCATGAATAAGTACACTCTTCATGATTTTTAGAAAAGGGTAATTTTCTTCTGCACTTAAGCTACCAAAATTTCATTATTCTTAGTGGAATAAAAATTTTTTTAAAAACTCCTTGTCAACGAGGCTTAGAATATTCTGACTGTATCCCCTGCGTAAGAATAACTGTAAACATATAACTAAAAAAATTTGGACCACATGACCTTTAGGCACCCCTTTTGCGATCTCGTTTCATGAGGACATTATTTCATTTTCACCGTCAAAATCCAGTTGTTTGTTATGAGTTAGGGTTAGGGGTTAGTTTTTAGGATTAAAAAAAATCGTCTGTTAACAAACAACCGGATGTTGATGGTGTAAATGAAAAAAATGTCCTTATGAAACGAGATCGCAAAAGGGGTGCCTAAAGATCATATGGTCCAAATGTTTATCTATATATTAATACCCGTGTTCCTTAATTTTCCGACCGTTCTCACCTTGCATGACCCTCTGGTTAAAAATCAAGCCGTCTAAATTGTCCAAGATGAAATGCAAAAATGTAAATTCTGATTATCTGGTATTGCTAAAATAAATCTTCGTCAGATTTCAACCGATTTCATTTAAAACCCGCCCTGTCGGTGGGACGTTAGAATGCACCGACTGCACCTCTGCACCGATTTCATTTAAAGCAATAAGGATTTACTCTGATGAAGGCCGTTATTTCTTTGTATACTAAACATTTCTGTAGTCTTTTCTATTATTGTTATTTTATTTTGTATTTAAAATAATAATAGATAGAATACGGGTATGCATGGATAAACTCCTGGCCGAAACACGTGTCAGTATAATAAAATAAAATAAATCCTGTTTTATCCATTCAACATTTTCTTTCCTTTATTTTTCATTTCAACATACCATCGGATTCGTTTCCATTTTCAACTTTTATATATATATATATGTGTGTATATATGTGTGTGTGTGTGTGTGTGTGTGTGTATATATATATATATATATATATATATATATACACACACACGTGTGTGTGTGTGTGTGTGTAGAATTATACAAAAGACACATATCCTGTTTAACAATTTTATTTTTGAACTTTTCGAGTTTTCTGGCCAACTTTTTAATGTTTTTTTTTTTTTTTTTTAAACTGGAACACATCACCCCTGATGATGGCACTTCGAAGTGCCGAAAGTACTCGGGAACTGAACTTTGGTGGACTTATCCACGAATTCCACCCAAACATGTTTTTTAAAAAAACATTAAAAAGTTGTCCAGAAAACTCGAAAAGATCACAAATAAAATTGTTAAACAGGAGATGTGTCTTTTGTTTAATTCTACATGTATAAATGAAAGAATGCTGCCCAAATCACACACACACACACACACACACACACATATATATATATATAATATATTATATATATAATAATATTTTGATAGACTATTTATTTGTGGGCGGAAGAGTATTCTGACAGGTGTGAACCAGGTTGAAATGGGGTTGGGGGGGAGTTGGATGGGGCGTATCCTCCCCCATTAAGAAACGACCAGGCCCGATTTCATAAGCGCTTGAGTTTTGAAGTGGAATGTGTCGGGCCACTTTCTCCCTGAAGACGAGGGGTGGGGCGGTTGTGAGGAACTGGTGTAGTTAAAGTATTGAACATCTAGGGGAGGGGGAGGAGGGTGGGAGGAGGCGAAAAGCAGTTGCAGAGCTGTGGGGGTGTGGGGGGGCTTTGAAATTCAATGGCCGAATCGCGCACGTGTATGCTTCTAACACGCCTCGCTTCGTTGGCGTGTTGCCTGTTTCATATATATATATATATATTATATATATAATGTACACTGTCAGGACAATAAAGAATCTTGGGATAATTTGTATATTAACCGCATATATATACATATATATATATATCTTATTATAATGGAGATTGTGGGTTTGTCTGTCTGTAACCGAAACTATATTACTATACAAGTCACAATTCCCTTTGTTATTTATGTCACATTCTCCATGATTTGATTTTTATTCAAACCTCAATTATTAATAAAATTGTCTCATATTATTAATGTTGTTGACCATATCTACATACTAATAACATGCAATTGTGTTTATATATACAACAAAATAGCGGTTTACAGTGTGAATGGAAAATGTAAATGTAAATTTGATTTTAATAAATATGTGCTTAGTATTATTGATTTCTAATTGTTTGGTTTTATCTTATTGAATATGAGCAAAAATCTCGGGGATAAATCTTAAAAGAAATCCATTAACAAGAAGAAATAACTGTAATTCTATTCTTTACTTCCTATTTTAACTAAATAGTTAAATTAGGAAAATTTACCAATGAAAGACGGGAGTAATGGAAAATGATGGAAGAGTTAGTTTCAAAGTTGTTCTATTTTTCAATCATACCCTCTCTTTTCCAAATCTTCTTATCTGCATTCTTATTCAGTTTCATTAGCCTTTCTAATTTAATATGATATTTCCTCATATTAAAACTTAAATACTTGCACCCGGAGGGTGCATATATTTGCTAGTATATATAATGTATAAAAGAAGATATGTCGAAAATTGACTATTAGCCCGAGTTGATGGTTCAAATAAAACCGAAACGCTATAGCGTCGGCTTCAAGAATGTCAATTTTAGACGTTCTGTTTTTTTTTGTTTTTTTGTTTTTTGTTTTTTTTTGTTTTTTTTCATTAGCTTTATACATATTTACGTTGTCTGATTTTATATCCATTTCTTTTCTACACACACACACATACATATATATATATATATATAATATATATATATATATATATATATATATATGAATTAAACAAAACAAAACAGATGTCTCCTGTTTAACAAGTTTATAACAAGTTGGCCATCTGTTTTGTTTAATTCTATATGTATGAATAAAAGAATGCTGCCTATATATATATATATATATATATATATATATATATATATATATGTGTGTGTGTGTGTGTCAGATAATGATAAAAAAATTTTTTTAAAACAATCCATTTTGCGGAACTTCTCTCTATATATTAAGGATGCTGATAGCTTTTTAATTTGGTACGTCCTGGGGCGCATATATTTTCTTTGAATGAGTCCCCGGTTAAATTTATGAGTCCCAACTAAAGCCGTCTAACTCCTACCTTGTAACCTATCTTGTGTAATTCGTTTCTAATAAATTATTAGAATGTATTTACACTTGAAATGGTGAAGGAAGAAAAAAGAAAAAACACTGGGAGTCATGGATACGATTTTCTGCGCTGTTTTTAATTTTTGTGTGTCATGGACGCAGGACGAATACTTATCCGTATCTGTGTGTGTGTGTGTGTATGTGTAGTCAGATTCTTGCCCTGATGAGCTACTAAGCGAAACTATTAGTAGGTATACCTGACTCATTAGGTTTAACTTATATAAAAACTCAAGATTACGACCAACGCCGGAGGTCCAGTGAGCTTCGACCGCTGGACCTGCTTGAGAGTAAATTAATAGCGTTGATTCCAGGGGGCCATCCACCAGGCAACACCTGCCCCCTCGATTTAAAGGGGCAGGGCTGGGTTTATTGCTCAGTGCCTGAGGCGCCCCCATTGAGAGGGAATGCCGAAGGGATCGACGCAGTTTTTTCCACCCACCACCCATGAGTCTCGGCTTGTGGGTGGTCCCACGTTATAGGGCCTTGTGCATAACCCATACAAGTAGGGTATAAGGTAAATACAAGGTTTAACTTATATATATTTAAGTAAAGAGTGCTCAGTATCATTAGTAACAGAATACAGTAAAATCTTTCATTTATTATCGTAGACAGTCTGTGAGGATGCCATGGATTCTCAAAGATGAGAATCTTTTGATTGAAATAAATTTCTAACCGTTAACATGATGAATATTCATTTATCAATCATTTTTAAGATGACATAAAGGTTTTTTTTCTTCTTTTTTTTTTTTTTTGTTTTGTTTTTTTTCTATTTTTCAAAATAAAGTAATTTATGAGGGGGGTGGGAAAGCTCTTTATATTATTCGTTTTTATATATTTTTTAATCATTTTATTTGCCCATTATTATTTTTTTTTATCATATTTATTCTAATTACCTTGTTTCTAATAAGATGGACAAAATTATTCCTACAATGTGTTTTAATACCAGAAATTTGATATCTCTTCCCGCGTCTTTTAATATTAGTTCGCGCTATAAAAAAAATTGTTCAAAATTAAAACGAATACGGTAATAAAAAAAAATAAAAAATAAAAAAAGAAGCTATCCTGACCTTAATACAAAAATTCATTAGTTTAATTTTGTACTCCCTTCCCCTTCACCGATCTGAAAGCAATAAAAAAAAGTTAAAAATAGAAGAAAAAATATTGAAGCATTAAAAAAATGAATTGAAAATATTAATGGTTTGATATTGCTATATCTAAATGAAAATTTTATCTTATCTTTTCGAACAACGGATGAAGATAACGAACTTTAATATTTGCTTCCTAATGGATGTCAGTTTTGAACGAATATGACGCAGCTAATAGCCTGTCTGCCATCGAACGACAATGCTCATCTCGAACACTGTGGACGTAGTGTCAACTCGATTTTCACGGAGAGCCACGGCCTACTAATATATACGGCCTCACATGTCACATAAGCAAGTAGAATTCTAACAGGCCGATTCGTTTTATAGTTGTATAGTTCCTGTCAGTTTCAAAAAATCTTAAAGCAAAAACATTTGGCTAGATGGAACCGTAAGATCTCCTCGATAAATACTGTTTCTCTGTAGTATCATTACTACCATTGTCAACCATGACAGGGGAATATTTCACATTGAAAAGATTTTTTTTCCTGATATAACCTGAAATCATAGATAAATTGTTGGTGTGTTTGTTTTGCATAACAGCATAATTTTTTTTAACTATTTTTTTTTTTTTTTAGAGTTTGTTTACAATCTTTTATTAAAGTTTGTATATTTTAACATTTTTTTTTCATAAATTGACTATAAAACGAATCGGCCTGTTAGAATTCAGCTTGCTTATGTGACATGTGAGGCCGTATATATTAGTAGGCCGTGGGAGAGCGTTAAAATTTGAGCCGTCTTACTCAACCAAGTTTAATAGACTGCCATTTTTCAGCCCTATTAAAGAATTCGATTGGGAATTAGAATATATACATCTATATATGGAATATGTACACCCTGCAGATGAGTAAGACGACCCCAAAATGTTTACAAAGCTCATCTCGAATACTGTAGAACGAATTCTGTTTACTGTTCTTTGAGCCACTACTTCCTACAGATTTCACTTTCTCCTCACTGGAATAATGTTTGCCTCAGACTATCATCTCTTCGGACCAATGAAAGAGGGTTTGAGGCAAACATTATTCGAATGACGAGAAAGTGAACTCTGTAGTGAAGAAATGGCTCAAAGAACAGTCAATAGAATTTTACGGGGAAGGGATACATGCACTCATTTGAAGGTGGAACATTGCTATTGAGAGAAAGGGTGACTGTGGAGAAGTAGGGATGTGATCCACAGAGGACCAGCTTCATTTTGATGTATGATACATGTTCCTGTGTTGCTAATTATACCTGTCCCAAACAAAATGGCATTACTTTTTTATTCCCCTAAGTGGAGAAGTAGGGATGTGATCCACAGAGGACCAGCTTCATTCTGACGTACGATACATGTTCCTGTGTTGGTAATTATAATTGTCCTAAACAAAATGGAATTACTTTTTGAAGCCGCTTGTATAAATTGGAGACGATGATTTTTAAACTGACTTCAGCATGAAATAACCCAACTAGGGTTGACATGCCGTAAAATCAATTAAGACTAAGATAAACCTAGAAAATAATTCTAGGGGTCAATCCAGTGCTTTGAAATTAGGGACATTTTTTTTTCGCAACTAATCTTTGCAACCACCTAAATCAGAATTCACACACCTCCCCACCCCCAATTTTGATACTAGTTTGACCCCCACCTTCAAAATCCATAAAATCTTGAGAATTAAAATGAAATGGGTGGGGGGGGGGAGTTGATACCGAAAAAGTAATTGCTTTAAAGTGTGTCAGCTGAGTGCTGTAGTCATAGTTAACAAGCCAGTCCAGTTCGATTCTGAAAAGACGCTTCATATTTTATGTCCTTTTACCAAACTATACAATGCTTGGCCAATGACTGGGCGCCTGGCGTTGTCTAATGGTTACGAATTTATTTTGCAGACCGTTGGTAAGGAGTTCAGTTCTCACTGGGTGCCACTTTGCTTAACTAAACTCTAAAGTATGTCATTGGATTAAAACTTTACATTTTTTTAAATCTCTTTGAACAGAAGAGTTCCACGGTTTTCATAATTTCTTTCTTTTTGTTCGTAAATCTTCTTGTCTGTTTTCTTTCTTTTTTAATTCCTTTCTTCTATTTTCTTTATTTTGTTTTCTTTCTCTTTTCTCCCCCCCCCTCTCTCTCTCTCTCTCTCTCTTCTCTCTCTCTCTCTCTCTCTCTCTCTCTCTCTCTCTCTCTCTCTCTCGTTTTTTTCTGTTCTTTTTCTCTCTACATTCTTTTTTCTTTCTTTTCATCATTTTTCTCTTCTTTCCTCCTCTGTTCGCTCTTCACTTTTTTAATTCTTTCTTTATCTTTTCTTTTTTCTCTTTCCTTCTCTCTCTTCTTCCCTCCAATTTTTTTCCTTGCTTCCATTTCAATTCTTATCTCTTCCTTCATTCTCTATTGTTCTCCCTTCTCTCTTTCTTCTCTCTTTTTTCTTCTCTTTCTCCTCTCTCTTTCTTCTTATCTTCTTCTTTTTCTTTTCTTCTTTTTCTTCTTTTTCTTCTTCTTTTTCTTCTTCTTCTTCTTTCTTTTTCTTCTTCTTTCTTCTTCTTTCTTCTTCTTTCTTCTTCTTCTTCTGTCTTCCTCTTTCTTTCTTTCTTTCTTTCTATGCCTTTCTTTCTCTGCCTTTCTCTTTCTTTCTTTCTCTGCCTTTCTCTTTCTTTCTCTCTGCCTTTCTCTTTCTTTCTCTCTGCCTTTCTCTCTTCTTTCTCTCTGCCTTTTCTCTCTTTCTTTCTTTCTGTCTTTCTCCCTTCTTTCTTTCTGTTTTTTCTCTCTTCTTTCTTTCTGTCTTTTCTCTCTTCTTTCTTTCTTCTTTCTCTCTTCTTTCTTTCTTCTTTTCTCTCTTTCTTTCTCTGTCTTTTCTTTCTTTCTTTTCTCTTTCTCTCTCTTTCTTTCTGTCTTCTTCTCTTCTTTCTTTCTCTTTCTTCTCTTCTTTCTTTTCTTCTTCTCTCTTCTTTCTTTCTTTCTCTTTCTCTTCTTCTTTCTTTCTTTCTCTTTCTCTCTTCTTTCTTTCTGTCTTCTCCCTTCTTTCTTCTGCTTTTCTCTCTTCTTTCTTCTGTCTTTTCTTCTTTCTTTCTGTCTTTTCTCTCTTCTTTCTTTCTGTCTTTTTCTTCTCTTCTTTCTCTCTGTCTTCTCTCTTCTTTCTTTCTGTCTTTTCTCTCTTCTTTCTTTCTGTCTTTCTCTCTCTTTCTTCTTTCTTCTTCTTCTTCTTTCTTTTTCTGTCTTTTTCTCTCTTCTTTCTCTTCTGTCTTTTCTCTCTTCTTTCTTTCTTCTTCTTTTCTCTCTTCTTCTTTCTTTCTTCTTTCTCTCTCTTTCTTCTTTCTGTTCTTTCTGTCTTTCTTCTCTCTCTTTCTTTCTTCTTTCTGTCTTTTCTCTCTTCTTTCTTTCTTTCTTTCTTCTTTCTTTCTCTCTCTCTTTCTTTCTTTCTGTCTTTTCTCTCTTCTTTCTTTCTTCTTCTCTTCTCTTTCTCTCTTTCTTCTCTTTTCTCTTTCTTT
>CM042180.1:2657413-2659913 GCA_023376005.1 Doryteuthis pealeii
ATGGTAATGATAGTGGTAATAATGATAATAATAATAGTGATATAATGATGACGATGGTAATAATGAGAATGATATATAACTAATAACTCGTTAAATTGTAATTGCCGTTATTTCAGCCGATAGCGATCACCTCGCGGTCGCCCTTCTCATTACTCTGCCGTCAAACCGACACCGAAATGCGTTGGTCTGTTCTGACCTACATAAAAACAAAAAATCAGGGCACACTTACAGTTGAAGGGTTTCTGAGTTGGGGGCGCGGGGTGGGGGGGGGCTGGCTGGCTCGAAAGGAAGAGAAATAAAAATATGGGGAATTCTCTACGAAGAAAGAAAGAGCATTGGTGGGGTGTGTGTGTGGAGGAAATTGTATTTAGGGGTCGGGTTACTGCTACTTGTTTGCTAACGGGGGCCTACCACTAGAATTCGTACAAGACTTGTGGGGGAAGATTTTTTTTGCTTTTTTGAAGACGTTTATATATAATCGAGATTTGGGCACCTCACGTGGTGTAATTGTTAGCAATCTAGATTTGGAGGCCGTTGTTAGTGAGTTCGATTCTCATTGGGCGCCCCATAATTCTGGCCTTGTGTCACATCTAAGCTCAGCTAAATAACTAGGTACCTCACGTATTGTAATAGGTTAGTAAGCTAGATTTTCAGACCCATTGTTAGTGAGTTCGGTTCACACTGGGCGCCCATAATTCTGGCCTTGTGTCACATCTAAATTAAGCTTAGTAAATAACTATGGCAGCTAAATAACTAGTACCTCACGTTGTGTAATAGTTAGTAAGCTAGATTTGCAAATCATTGTTAATGAGTTAGATTCTCACTGGGTGCCCCATACTTCTGGCTTGTGTCACATCTAAGCTAAGCTTAGTAAATAACTGTCGCCTCTAATGGTGAAATGGTTAGCAAGCTAGATTTGCTGACCCATTGTTAGTGAGTTCGATTCTCATTGGGAGCCCCATAATTCTGGCCTTGTGCCACATGTAAACTAGGCTAAATAACTAGGTACCTCACGTCATGATTTTTTTCCAAAGTGGACAAATGGCATTTATCACTTGGTAAGCTAGATTTGCAGACCATTGTTATTGAGTTCGATTCTCACTGGGTGCCCCATACTTCTGGCCTTGTGTCACATCTAAGCTAAGCTTAGTAAATAACTATATAGTCGAGATTTTTTTAAAGTAGAGTTTCTTGGCTGAGGAAATTCGTCTCTTGGAGAAAAATTTGCAAGAGGCCACCCTGGTCGAATAAACAAACCTGCTTTTAGGCTTATTATGCCGGTCCTAAAAGGGGAATGCCGACGGGAACCACACATTTTTTCAATAGCTATCGCATGAGCTTCGGTTTTGTATGCGGTAAACCTACACTGTTTTTCACAGTGGGCCTTGTGCCAGACATGGACTATTTTTTGAAGATTGTTAGTGTAACAAGAACCGTGAATATTCTTAATCTCGAATTTTGGGGCCAACTAATTTCTTTTTTTAATTTTCATTTCAATAATTTTTTTGTTGGTGAGGAGCTAATCTCGCAGATCAGATATATTACTACTGGATAGCGAGTTCGATCTTTACCAGATGCCACCATACGTACAATCTTGTGTCACATCCTACCTATGGAGGAGGGGTTGGGTAAATACCTATATTTCAACTACAGATTTACAAACGCTGTCCTTTATTTTATTCCCGCTGCTTCAACCCAGCGAAATAGATCCTCACTATTTTGCTCCATCATTGTAGCCTTGTACCACACTTTAGTCTCTCCGTAAAATGAAAATTTTCATTTGTTTTTTTTTAATAAATGATTCTATCATTTGTACAACGTGAATTATTAAGCTTTCAATTTTAAAACTGTTGCAAGACTTTATAACCACCTTGTAGGAAGCGCGTGGTGTAATGGTTAAAGTCATGGGAAATGGACACGTCGCCCCGAGTTCAAATCCTGGACGTGGTAATTGCATTTCACTTAGCGCTAATACCCTTGGAAAAGGTATGAATCCTACTCTCCCTCCAGCTATGGATAAATAGTAGGGCAGATTGGACTCTTTAACCATGGCTAGGCAACCGGTCTAGGAGAAGGAAAACTCTGAATTCAAACCTGTTAAACTCCGCTTAAGAAATTGACCTTGTGTCACATCCTGGTCGTGCGGAGGGGTTGGTAAATATATATAACCACCTTGTAGATTCTCCGTGATTGCTCCAATATTATAGCCTTGTGCCACACTTAACTCTCTCCGTAATATGAAAACCTATTTGAAGTGCTTTACAAGTATGCTTCTCCTACCACATCATTACTCCTTATAATGACTTTGATACTCACCGAGTACGTAAAAAAAAGAGAGATCACAGGAATTGCAAAACATCTCGAACATCAAAATGATTTTGAATAATCAAATGACGACAGATCCGAGACTCAAGAAAATCGTCAACAAGAAATCTCGAAACTTCTCGATGCAAACGAGATTTCACGGGATCTTTCATGTAGAAAGGAATCCTCAAGATTT
>CM042180.1:2662413-2697413 GCA_023376005.1 Doryteuthis pealeii
TTACAGGTTTCACTCAAACTTTATTGGATACTAGAAGTGGCTACTCAGCATCGTCTGGGTAGAGGGGGGCAAAAACCCTGTTGTATTGATTTGTTTGCGTTTATGATTTATAAATACTGGTAATTTTTAAGTAAAATTTAAATGCTATTTATATGTACTAGCAAATATATGCACCCTCCGGGTGCAAGTATTTAAGTTTTAATGTAATAAAATATTGTATTAAATTAGAAAGGCTAATGAAACTAAATAAGAATACAGATAAAAAGATTTGAAACAGAGGGAGTATAATAAAAGATTTGAAACAGAGGGAGTATAATAAAAAATGGAACAACTGAAACTTACGCTTCCATCACTCTCGTCTTTCATTGTTATTTTTTCTAATTTAAGTATTTAGTTATAAGAGGAAGTAAAGAATAAAATGACAGTTATTTTTCTTGTTAATGGATTTCATTTAAGATTCATTGAAGAGATTTTTGCTTATATTCATTAAAATAAAAACCAAACAGTTAGAAATCAATAATACTAAGCACATATTTATTAAATTCGATTTTTTAATATTAATATGCAAATTAGCCTTCCCGTTTACACTGTAAACCGCTATTTTGTTGTATATATAAATATAATTGCATGTTGTCAGTATGTAGACATAGTTAACAGTATTAATAATGTAAGACAATTTTATTAATAATTGATGTTTAAATAAAAATAAAATCATGGAGAATGTGATGTCAATAACTAAAAAGAATTGTGACTTGAGTAGGAATATAGTTTCGGTTACAGACAGAAAAACACACAATCTCCATTATAATAAGATATTGTAATTTTCAAAATCTAAATTTTTTTTCTCTTTCCTTTTTTTTCATCTTTTAATTATGTTCAATTGAAACAGAATATCGCTTTTGTGCACATACTCTTCTCTCTATCTCCCCCTTCGCCTTTTCTTTCTTTCCTTCTTATAAAATTGTTCTGGAGAACAGGGAAGTTCATTGGAACTAGAAGCGGCTACTCAACGTCACCTTGGTAGAAGTAGTGGAAACCCGTGTGTATCATTTACTTTTGAGATTTACAAATGTTGGACATTTTTAAGTAGAATTTCAATGCTGTTTCTATGTATATTTTAATCTTTAAATATCTTCGAATATATAAATCAAATCTTCATAATTTTTGCACAAAAAGCAAGAACTGGTGATATTTAATGTGTATATATATATATATTTAGGGGCCGGGTTAGCTCAGTCGGTAGAGCGTTCGGCTAGAAACCACAAGGTTCCTAGTTCGATACTGGTCCTCGCCAACTCAGCGTATGAGTAGCACAGGGATCTGTACGGTAAAGTGAGGAACTGATGGTATTTGTGGAACTCCACCTCAGACGCTAAAATAATCTTCTTTGGTATGCCATTTGATTCCGGATTCGATACTGGACCTCGGCAACTCAGCGTATGAGTAGCACAGGGATCTGTACGGTAAAGTGAGGAATTGATGGTATTTGTGGGACTCCACCTCAGACGCTAAAATAATCTTCTTGTATATGCCATTTTGATTCCGGATTCGATACTGGACCTCGGCAACTCAGCGTATGAGTAGCACAGGGATCTGTACGGTAAAGTGAGGAATTGATGGTATTTGTGGGACTCCACCTCAGACGCTAAAATAATCTTCTTTGGTATGCCATTTGATTCCGGATTCGATACTGGCCCCCGGCAACTCAGCGTATGAGTAGCACAGGGATCTGTACGGTAAAGTGAGGAACTGATGGTATTTGTGGTGCTCCACCTCGGACGCTAAAATAATCTTCTTGGTCTAGCGCTAGTGAAAAGGGGACAGATTCCCTCGCTGTCTGGCTGATACTAACTTCAGGCCACCCACGATTTATAGATATAATTTCAAACACATTTGGTTAAAAATAATAGAATCCTTATTGTTTTCAAGTTTTTTCCTTCAGTTTTCTAACAATTTTTTTGATGATGTTATCATCTTGAAAGGCGTTAATCAGTTGTCTGAGAGAGTTATTATTGGTAATCCAAATACTTTGAGTTATTTTCTGAACCATTATCAAGGCTGTTTTTTTATATTGTCTAAACTATTATCAAGATTGTTTATTATTTGACTAAAACATTTTGTTTTTGTTTCTAAGTTGACGCTAAATAATAGTGGCAGTTTATTTTTTTTAAATATTTCTAAATATATATATATATATATATATATATATATCCCTTAGGCTATTTCGTTTCTTTGACTTCTTCTGTTTGATTATACATCCCTCTCTTTTTTGTATTATGTTTTTTGTTTTTGTTTTGTTATTTCCTATTCTTTTATTTCTTAATTCTTATAATCAATTTCTTTTCTCTATTTATCTTTCTTTCTCTCTTTCTCTCTCTCTCTCTCTCTCTCTCTCTCTAGCCTCTCTCCCTCTCTCTTTAGCCTCTCTCTCTCTAGCCTCTCTCCTCTCTCTTTAGCCTCTCTCTCTCTCTCTCTCTTTAGCCTCTCTCTCTCTCTCTTTCTCTCTCTCTCTCTCTCTCTCTTTTAGCCTCTCTCTCTCTCTCTCTCTCTAGCCTCTTTCTCTCTTTAGCCTCTTTCTCCTCTCTTTCTCTTTAGCCTCTTTCTCCCCTCTCTTTCTCTTTAGCCTCTTTCTCCCTCTCTTTCTCTTTAGCCTCTTTCTCTCTCTCTTTTATCTTTAGCCTCTCTCTCTCTCTCTCTCTTTGGCCTCTCTCCCCCTCTCTCTCTCTCTTTGGCCCCTCTCTCTCTCTCTCTCTCTCTCTGGCCTCTCTCTCTCTCTTTCTTTTTGATCTCTCTCTCTCTCTCTCTTTTCTTTCTGATCTCTCTCAGTCTCTCTATTTTTTTAGCCTCTTTCCCTCTCTCTCTCTCTCTCTCTCTCTCTCTCTCTCTCTCCTCTCTCCCTTTCTCCTTTCTCCCTTTTCTCCCAATTTCCCTCTACGTTTCTCTTTCCCCTCTCTCTCTTCTACCTTTCTCTTTTTATGTCTCTTTTCTTTCTTCCCCCCTCCCTCTCTCACCCCCTCCCTTCCCCTCTCTCACCCCCTCCCTCTCTCTCTCTCATGTACTTTTCTCTTATTTCTCTTTTTCCCTCTTTCTCTCTCTCACACTTATATCCCCCTCTTTCTCTCTCTCTCTCTCTGTACTTCCCCTTCTTATTTGTCTTTCTTCCTCTCTCTCTCTATCACTTATACTCCTCTATCTATCTGTCTCTAACATCAAAGCCAGATCGAAGAACGCGAAGATGCTGTACACGATGAAGAGGAAGGTGAAAAAAAAATGTTTCAAATTTTCCTAAACAAATTATCACGTGATTGGTTAGAGGGCGTAGCAGGGTAGGGGGAGGCGGTAGGTGGGAAGTGGTAGCGGCAACACATCAAAGGGACGATCCTCATCCTCTTCCTCTTCCTATCCTCCCACCCACACCCACAACTCTGCATTCGCCAACACCTCGCCACTGTCTTTGCGAATGATTGCATCCCTACCTTGCTCTCCTCGCTCCTTACTCTCCTCGCCCACTCGCTCCTTACTCTCCCTTTATTTCTTCTTCACGTAAAAGTGTTGTGGGGTTTCTTCGTTTGGTTGGGCGCCTTGATCGGCTCAAACCGTGTCGGGCGTCTTCGATGGCGTCTCCCGACCACTGCTACCCCACCACCCCCATCTTTATTCGACCCCCCCCCACCACACACACACCTCGCCCCCCTTCTCAATCAAAAATGATTCTGTCTGTCTTTCTTCCTTCCTTCCGCAGTTTGTCTGCCTCTGAAAACTCCCTTTTCTTTTGGTCCAATTTTGTTTTCAATTACGACCTGTTATACACAACGGAAACTCCAAAACAATGCCCCTACCCCCTACCCCCCCTCTCTCTCTCTCTCTCCTCTCTCTCTCTCTCTCTCTCTCTCTCTCTTCTCTCTCTCCTCTCTCTCTGAGCGTGTGTTGTTTAATATATATAAAAGGAGACTCCATTTACTTAGGTAACAACCCTTTATTAATACAATCTCTCTCACGCTGTGTTATATATATATATATATATATATATATATATATATATATATATATTATTATAATGGAGATTGTGTGTTTTTCTCTCTGTAACCGAAACTATATTACTATACAAGTCACAATTCCCTTTGTTATTTACATCACATTCTCCATGACTTTATTTTTATTTAAACCTCAATTATTAATAAAATTGTTTTACATTACTTACACTGTTGACCATATCAACTTACTAATAACATGCAGTTGTATTTATATATACAACAAAATAGAAGTTCACAGTGTGAATGGGAAGGCTAATTTGCATATTGATTTTAAAAAATTGATTTTAATAAATATATGCTTAGTATTATTGATTTCTAATTGTTTGGTTTTATCTTATTGAATATGAGCAAAAATCTCTTCAATAAATCTGAAAAGAAATCCCTTAACAAGAAGAAATAACTGTAATATTATTCTTTACTTCCTATTTTAAACTAAACAGTTTAATTAGGAAATTTACCAATGAAAGACGGGAGAAAGGGAAAATGATGGAAGAGTTAGTTTCAAAGTTGTTCTATTTTTCAATCATACCCCCTCTGTTCAAAATCTTTTTATCTACATTCTTATTCAGTTTCATTAGCCTTTCTAATTTAATGATATTTTATTATAAAATTTAACTAAAATACTTGCACCCGGAGGGTGCATATATTTGCTAGTATATATTATAATGGAGATTGTGTGTTTTTCTGTCTGTAACCGAAACTATATTACTACTCAAGTCCAAATTCCCTTAGTTATTTACGTTACATTCACGTGACTTTATTTTTATCTAAAGCTCAATTACTAATAAAATTGTTTTACGTTAATACTGTTGGTTTTATCTACGTAGTAATACCATGCAATTGTATTTATATATACAACAAAATAGCAGTTTACAGTGTGAACGGGAAGGCTAATTTGCATATTGACATCAAAAATTTTATTTTAATAAATATGTGCTTAGTATTATTGATTTCTAATTGTTTGGTTTTATCTTAATGAATATGACTAAAAATCTCGGGTATAAATCTTAAACGAAATGTATTAACAAGAAGAAATAACTGTAATTGTAATTTTGTTCTTTACATTCTATTTTAGCTAAATAGTTGAATTAAGAAAATTTAGTAATGAAAGACGGGAGTGATGGAAGAGTAAGTTTCAGCTGTTCTATTTTTCAATTATACCCTCCTCTGTTTCAGCTTTTTAAATCTGCATTCTTATTTAGTTTCATTAGTATTTCTAATTTAATCTAATATTTTATTACATTAAAACTTGAATACTTGCACCCGGAGGGTGCATATATTTGCTAGTATATATATATATATATATATATATATATATATATATATATTACACTAAAAAATCTCAATGTTTGTATGTATGTATGTATGTAAGCATATATGAATATATATTTATATGTGCGTTTATATATTAATATTGATACTATGGTGTGGTATATTTATGAGTAAATTGTGTTGAATGTTTTTGATGGAGCATGTATATATAAGTCAGTGTAGCTTGATCGCTGACACTTTTTCGCGCGCGAATTCTGCTCTCTTCTCTGCTCTCTTCTCTTCTCACACTCTATTTCCCACTCTTTTTCTTACTGTATCCCCCCCCTCTCTCTCTCTCTCTCTCTGTTCCATCTAATCGGCTCTCTTTAATATATATATATATATATATATATATATATATATTACCAATACATCCGTATTTTCTGAAAATAATCCTCAGTATCGTATGTAGTGGCCAAAAGAAGAAGAAAAAACAACGAAGGAGTTTTCTAAGTTATATATGTAAAAAGTGATAAGTACGCTAAGTAGAGCATAATTATAAGTACCTACATGAATCGGACTCTATCTACCTATGTTTCACCCGAATGGTTCTTCAGGACTCCAGAGCCAGAATTATCCTGAAGAACCATTCGGATGAGACCTAGGTAGATAGTGTCTGACACATGTAGGTCCTTATACATATATTCTCTCGCTCTCTCTCTCTCTCTCTCTCTCTTTTTTTTTCTCTGTTTCTCTCTCTCTCTCTCTCTCATTCTCTGTTTCTCTCTCTCTCTCTCTCTCTTTTTCTGTTTCTCTCTCTTTTTCTGTTTCTCTCTTTTTTCTCTTTCTCTCTCTTTTTCTCTTTTCTCTCTCTTTCTCTCATTCTCTTTTCTCTCTCTCTCTCATTCTCTTTCTCTCTCTCTCTCTCTCTCCCTCATTCTCTTTCTCTCTCTCCCTCATTCTCTTTCTCTCTCTCTCTCATTCTCTTTCTCTCTCTCTCTCTCCCTCATTCTCTTTCTCTCTCATTCTCTTTCTCTTTCTCTCTTTTTTCTCTCTTTCTCTCTCTCTTTCTCTCTCTTTCTTTCTTTTCTTTTTATTACAGCTTTCCTTCGTTAGCCGGTGTCAGAATTATCCTGAAGAACCATTCAGGTAAAACCTAGGTAGATAGTGTCTGATTCATGTAGGTCCTTTATATATATATATATATATATATATATATATATATATATATATATATATATATATATACTCTTTCATCCTTTTCTTTTATTCCAACTTCCTTCGTTAGCCATTTTCCTTCTTCAGTATTTTTTCTTTCCATTATTTCCTTCACTCACTTTTCTTCTTCATTTGTCCTTATTTTCTGGTGGAATTCTTAGAAATACGTCATCATCTATATCTCCGCCCCCCCCTCCTCACACACACACACCCACACCCTGTCGCGTCTCCTTTTCCTTGTCATCTGCAAATGTTTCTCTCCTCGCACCCCAACCTTCTCAACTCCCCCCCCCGCGCATCGTTCCAATCGACCTGTCCGTTCTCTGGGCGTTGGCAGTAGCGTCACTAGCCATCCCTTGATTGTTTCATTCGTTCGTCCGTTCGTCGCCTCGCTTCAACCCGGCATGGAATGACGACTCTCCTCAGTGCTTTTGTTGTGTTGTCCACATCAAACGGGAATATGAACGGTTTCTTCTTACCTTGCCCCAACATCACTCCCCCCCAACACACACGCACACACACACACTCAGCCTTTAAACATACCCCCCCCCAATATCTCTCTCTCTCTCTTTCTTTCTCTCTCAGCATTTTTCTGTCTCTCTCTCTCACCATCCCCCTTGCTCACTTCGCCTTCTTTTTTTTGATAAAGTAAAACTAAAAGCTCTCCCTCCCTCTCTTTACTCTCCAGCTCCTTGCTCTCTCTCTCTCTCTCTCTCTCTCTCTCTCTCCTCTCTCTCTCTGCTTATAAGCAGTATCTATCTTTGATATCACTTATATATATATATATATATATATATATATATAATATAATCATCATATTCATAGCTAATATTGAACAATATTTCGATTTATAAAAATCATCATCAGAGCTTGTTTTTAATCCGGACTCATCGAGAGAGAAGCAGAAAATAATTTAAATTCAAAACGAAAGCATTGGAACATCAATGCTTTCGTTTTGAATTTGGATTCGTTTCCATCATCTCCCTTATTCACTTTTTTACTTCATCCAAAACCCCCCCTCTCTCTCTCTCTCTCTCTCTCTCTCTCTCTCTCTCTCCTCTCTCTCTCTCTCTCTCTCTCTCTCTCTTTATGAACTGTATCAAGAATGAATAAAACAAAATATCTTCGGTATAAAATTACGCAACAAGTGTTGACATGCTGTAAAATCCAACCAACCAGCCAATCAAATCTGTGAAGCTTATTTCGTGTGAACATAAAAAAGATTTAAATACCCATCAAGAATGAATAAAACAAAACATCTTGGGCATAAAATAACCCAACAAGTGTTGACATGCCGTAAAATCCAGCTAATCAACCAAGAATGAAAAACAAAATGTCTTCGGTATAAAATAACCCAACAATGGTTGACATGCCATAAAAACCAACCAACCAACCAACCAAGAATGAATGAAACAAAATGTCTTCGGTATAAAATAACCCAACAATGGTTGACATGCCATAAAAATCAACCAACCAACCAAGAATGAATGAAACAAAATATCTTCGGTATAAAATAACCCAACAAGGGTTGACATGCCATAAAAACCAACCAACCAACCATGAATGAATAAAACAAAATAACTTCGGTATGAAATAACGCAACAAGGGTTGAAATGCCGTAAAATCCAACCAACTGACTCTATCCATGGGAGAACTCCGTTCCCTAGGACTGTACTTGGAGCGACACACCCAAATTGACAATCCCGGGTATAACCGTTTAGCTTTACTTTATTCTCGACCGTTTGTTTGTGTGTTTAGGGGTGGGTGGAGGTCATTGCGGGGTGGGTATTTAATTACTTTATAATAACTTCTGTCTTGTTGACGAAAGCCCCTCTTCTCACTCCACGCCCCACCCCAAGCTTCCACCCACCCGCTTTAAACAAACAAATCGATGACGGGTACCAGAGTGTTTGTCTTCCCCACCCGTTTCTTTTATTTTGTTAGCGCTCTGGTGGGGTTGGGTTTTTAGTGGTGTCAAAAAAAAAAGCGACCCATGTCCCCTATTGTTAGGCCCCGGGGTGCTAGTTTTTAACGTTAAAAGAAACAAAAGCCCCACCCGGAGCGGTCTTTTCTCCGGGCCGGTTTGCCTTGCAACCTACCCCGGGGGTTAAGGGGGTGGCCCTGTTTAATAGAATTATCCCTAATTACATGAAAACGAAAAAAAAAGAGGCGGGGGTTCAATATTTGTGCGGGCTATAATTATTTTATATATTTTTATTAGATACCTAGAGGACTTTGGGCTCAATTAAGAAAAATATCTATTAATAATGGAGATTCGCTTCCGGTTTTTGTCTATAACTAAAATTACGTCACTGCTTACGTCACATTACTCAAAATCATCATAACACAGAATAAATACACTCAAAATTTGAACATGCAGCATTAGACAGTCCTCATTGTTTTTTTAAACAAGTTTTAATAGATAGATTCCCAGTTGCTTGAGGTTTTCATGTTCAATTCTTTCACTCTCAAAACTGGTACAGCCATCATCCACATGAATTCTCCAGTCAGTTCTCTTCAATGCCAGCTTTTCCCAGTTGTCAGGATCTATTTTTACATACATACATACTACAGCGACTGCCCTTTAAATATGTATAAATGATAGATATTCACTTGATAATATATATATATATATATATATATAATATATATATATATATATATATATATATAGATTTGATAACTCTCTTCCATGCAAAAATACACGTTGTAATTTATATCTATATAAGATACATCTATTAATAATGGAGATTCGCTTCCGGTTTTTGTCTGTAACAAAAACTACGTCACTGCTTACGTCACATTACCCAAAATCGTCATAACATAGAATAAATACACTCAAAATTTGAACATGCAGCATTAGACAGTCCTCATTGTTTTTTAAAACAAGTTTTAATAAATACATGACTGGTATTATATATCTATATATAGTTTGTTTTATTTTAATACATATTTAAAGTTTACATTTCAAATTGTTTTATTTTTTTAATCCTTTAATGAATTTGATGATTTTACTTACTTAGGGTATAAACTCGCTGACATTGAAATTTTTACTCCCACCCCTCAGCAATATGTTTAGGTTACAAGGTAGGAGTTAGACGGCTTTAGTTGGTTCCCCAGATCATAGATATAAACCCTATGATCTATTAAGAAACTTTAGTTCTGACCCATAAATTTTCCCGGGGACTCGTTCAAAGCAAATATGTGCGTCCTATGACGCACTAAATCAAAAAGCTATCAGAATCACTGTGTTTTATTGCGCGGTTTCTTTTCGTTCGGATGGCATTTCTCTAGAAATCTCTCAACGGTCTTGTAGAGCTTAGAATTTGGTACATCCAAGTTCTTGGCTTAAACTTGAGAACCGGTGAGGAATGGGTGGGGGTGTCTGCTATGATGTCTTGGTAGGTATTGTTGATCTCGATAGCTGCGGTAGGCCACCCCCCCCCTAAAACGGCACCTGGAACATTCCAAAAAAATCTTATACGGTTATTTTACACTCGAAATATTTCACCTTCACCCCCCACCCCACATTCGGTGTGCGCCATTGTAACCTCTTCAGTCACAATTGAGTGTAAACAAAAATAAATAACAATTACTCAGGAATTATTAGTACTAGCAGGATCTGTGGACATACCTCAGTATGATAATTTAATTATTATTATTATTATATTATAGAGTTATTATTATTATTATTATAGAGTTTTTCACACTTTTTCACTGGACTGTTCTCATAGGGTACTAATACTCTTGGGAAAGGTATGATTCCATCTATTATCCTTCCAACTATGGATAAATAGTAGGGTGGAGTTAAAATCCTGGACTCCAGGACTGTTCTGAGTATTCTAGCCGATTGCAGCAATGCAGTAGTCTTGATGGTCTCAATTCTTCCTTTGATTTCCAGATCCTCCAGTCTTTTTTCCAATCCTTTTGGGACGTTGCAAGTGTACCAACAACAATTGGTATCACTTTGACCCTCTTATTCCACAGCTTTTTTCAGTTCTCTGGCAGTTCTTTTCCTTCATCTTCACCCTGTGATCTGCTGGAACTGCAAAATCCACCAATTGACAAGTTCTGTTTTTTTTTTCTTTCTTTTTTTGTTAATCAATACTAGGTCTGGTCTCCTGGCTGGAATAAGATGATCCGTCTTTATCTCAAAGTCCCAGAGAATTTTATGCGTTTCATTCTCAAGAACTTATTAGTATTATTATTACAACGTTTGATATATTTACTTACGAGATATTGCATAAAAAGTTCAATAATCTTTATTCAACTCTCATA
This sequence comes from Doryteuthis pealeii, assembly GCA_023376005.1. NCBI lineage: Eukaryota > Metazoa > Mollusca > Cephalopoda > Myopsida > Loliginidae > Doryteuthis > Doryteuthis pealeii. Next base: position 2,673,195 of record CM042180.1, read on the forward strand.
CTCTTTTTTCCTTCTTTTCATTATGTTCGATTGAAACAGATTAACGTTATCGCTTCCGCACACTCACCCCTCTCTCTCTCTCTCTCTCTCTCTCTCTCTCTCTCTCTCTCTCTCTCTCTCTCTCTCTCTCTCTCTCTCTCTCTCTCTCAAAGGACGCAGTAAAATCGTTTCAGTGGTCCCAGTGTTTTTTTTCTTTTTTCTTAGAAACGAATTACACAGGATAGGTTACAAGGTAGGAGTTAGATGGCTTTAGCTATTTCCCCAGATCATAAATAAAAACCCTACAATCTATTAAGAAACTTTAACATCTGATGATTTGGGAGAGTTAGACACTTTGTCTAAACTTCCTGAAATAGACTATAAAGCAAAAACTCTAAGTCTTTTGTTATATTTTTACTTATAAATTTGTTCTGTGACTCTAACAATAAGAGCACACATTGAGCGCTGCAAACTGCGACACATTAAAAAAAAAACTATGTTGTAAGGAAGATTTCTTCTCAGGATATATATATATATATATATATATATATATATATATATATATATATATATAGTTTTTTAGAAATGAATTGCACAGGATAGGTTACAAGGTTGGAGTTAGACGGCTTTAGTTATTTCCTCAGATCATAAATAAAAACCCTACAATCTATTAAGAAACTTTAGTTGGGATCCTTGGATTTTCCCGGGGACTCATTCAATGCAAATATGTGCGTCCCAGGACTCACTAAATCAAAAAGCTATCAGCATTACTATTAATATCTTATTATAATGGAGATTGTGTGTTTTTCTATCTGTAACCGAAACTATATTACTATACAAATCACAATTCCTTTTGTTATTTACATCACATTCTCCATGATTTTATTTTTATTTAAACCTCAATTATTAATAAAATTGTTTTACATCATTAAGACTGTTAACAATATCTACATACTAATAACATGCAATTGTATTTAAATATACAACAAAGAGCGGTTTACAGTATGAATGGGAAGGCTAATTTGCATATTAATATTAAAAAAATTGATTTTAATAAATATATGCTTCGTATTATTGATTTCAAATTGTTTGGGTTTTTTTTTTCTTATTGAATCTGAGCAACAATCCCGGGGATAAATCTTAAAAGAAATTCATTAACAAGAAGAAATAACTGTAATTTTATTCTTTACTTCCTATTTTAACTAAATAGTTAAATTAGGAAAATTTACCGATGAAAGACGGGAGTAATGGAAAATGATGGAAGAGTTAGTTTCAAAGTTGTTCTATTTTTCGATTATACCCCCTCTGTTCCAAATGTTTTTATTTGCATTCTTATTCAGTTTCATAAGCCTTTCTAATTTAATATGATATTTTATTATATTAAAACTTGAATACTTGCACCCGGAGGGTGCATATATTTACTAGTATAGATAACAAACAAACAAAAAGTCATAAATTAACCCTTTGAAAAAAAAGTCATTGCTTAAAACGTGACAAAAAAATGTGTAAAAACCTTTTTTATCCCTCTCTTTGCTCGCGACCAAATACATGTTTTAGGGCGGATCCGAATTTTTGTTTGTTTTTTTTTTTTTTGCTCCCCTGGGGAGCGGGCAGTGTCACCCCCTCATCTCCTGACACCCCTTAATCTCGTGGTAGTTGCGGTCGACAAAAGTTAAGAAACTTTATAGGGTCCTGTCAGGCTGGTGAGCTACGGTTTGACAAGTTTTTTTGCTTCCTCCCTCACCGGGGAAGGTAAAAAGGTTTGGCTTTAGAATCAGTGCAAGAGATTGTTGATTAGGGGGGAGGGGGGAGGACGTACCGGTGGGTGGTGGATAGGGGTAGGTTATAAGATTGGTTGAAGGGGGGGGGTGAAGGCAGAGTGAGGGTGAAGTCTCTTTAAATAAGATTCTGCTGTTAAATTTCTTTTCGTGTACTTGCGGGATTCGACCTGGGGTTGAAGCAGTGGGTAGTAAAATTGCTATATATATATATATAATGGACACGTTTTCCTACATTTAAGCCGGACTATATATGTGACGCGCGTGGCAGGGCCTGCCTGTCAAAGGCTGGGTTTCTCAGTCACGTACGGTCGCATACGAGAGGAAACCGGGGAAGAGGTTCATATGTATGACAATGAATAAAAACAAAGCTGAACGCCTGGACACTGCGCGCTCACAGCCGAGCTTGTAGAAATGGCCTTATTCTGTGAAGAAGTGGCAATCACCATATATATATATATATATATATATATATATATATATATATAAAGAAGAAAAATGGATGTAAAATCCGACAGTGTAAAGAAATATATAGTTTAGAAAAAACAACAAAATCAAGTCGGATTGACTTGCACATAGCCGACGCTGAAGAGTTTCGGTTTTAATGAAAGCCATCAACGGGGCTTAACAGTTATATTGATTCAACGAAAGGAATGGTGTAAAACAAGCAAAAAGTTTGTAAGCCTTAATTTGCGATGTTAAAAGGGTCAACTCAAGTGTTGTATACCCTTCTCATTACTTCTATTCTTCTTCTGTTCATCTTCTATCTGAGGTTCTTCTTCTAGATCAGTCTCTTCTAATATCTCTTCTAGCATCTTGGGCTTCGGTATAAAATAACGCAACAAGGGTTGACATGCCATAAGATCCAATCAGTCCTGTTACCAAGACACCCATTAATCACAAGACCGTGTTATTTTTCTTAAACTTTTATTTCCTTAACTATACATTTCATGTAACTAAATATCTGACTAACATAGCGCGCGTATGCAGAGTGAGTTACAGTTAAGGCAGGACATCTTCACTGCCTGACGTCCAACTGAAAACTGAGGATCCAACCAGGTCCCACGTGACTTCACGTATTTCGCGGGCTTTCTGTACTATTCCATGGAAAGTCCCGCCCGTGATATGAAAAGGGCCATCCCTTTTGAAATACAGGGGGTTGACAATAATCTTATGCAACCGCATAGACTATGTAACACAAGTAGTTTTTTTTATTATGCTGATATTGCAATATTTCGATCTGTTAAAAATTTTCTTCAGGGCAAATTATGTTGTTAATAATTTAAAATATTTCTTTCTTGCCAAAATCCACCATTTTACAGTTACTATAAACAACCTTTGTTTATTTTTTTTTTTTAAACGACTTGATTCATAGACTGTTTGACATGCCGTTTATTGACTGACCCGCGTAATTTTAGTTAGAATCATTCGTTGGTGGTCTGGATACAAATTCAAATAAATTGACCTACAGCACTTTGTTTATATATATATATATATATATATATATATATATAATTGTGTGTGAAGGTTACTTGTGTGTAATTTTCAAATAAGTGTTTTATTATACTAAAAATATTGTATGAAGTCACTGGCACGGCTTCTTATCTACGAAGGCACATCCGCTCACCGTACAATGCAAGCGTTCTCGAAGAAGATGAAGAAAGATAGATACATAGAAGAATAAAAGGAAGAAAGTGAGAGAAGAGAGAGAAGAAAGAAAGAAACTGAGAGAAGAAAGAAAGAAACTGAGAGAAGAAAGAAAGAAACTGGGAGTAGAAGAAGAGGGAGAACGTGTGAGAGTAGAGGAAGAAAGCGAGGAGAGTAATAGTAGAGGAAGAAAGCGAAGAGTAATAGAGAGAGGAGGAGAAAGAGAAGGGAAAGAGAGAAGGAAGAAAGAATGAGAAGTGAGAAGAGAGAGAAGGAAGAAAGAATGAGAAAGTGAGAAAAGAAAGAGAAGGAAGAAGTGAAAGAAAAGAAAGACTAGGAAAGAGGAGGTATACAAAAGAAATTTTTTAAAAAGAGGAAGAAAGAGAGGAGAGTAGAAGAAGCGAGAGAAGAAAGAATAAGAAAGAGAGAGAAGGGAGAGAAAGAATAAGAAAGAGAGAGAGAAAGAATAAGAAAGAGAGAGAAGAAAAATAAGAAAGAGAGAGAGAAGGGAGAAAGAAGGAAGAAAGAAGTGAAAGAAAAAGAAAAAAGACTAGTAAAGAGGAGGTATAAAAAAAGAAATTAAAATAGAAGAGGAGAATGGCATGAATGGAGAAAGAACAGTGAATGAAAAAAAAAGAAAAAAAGTAATGAACTAAATATAGAAAAAAAAGAAACTTGTAGACTAAAACAATAAGAATAAAGATAGAAACGGTTTTGCAATAAAAGAAAAGAAAGAATTCTTCACCAAAAATGTCTTTGACGCGTAGGGTAATCTTAGAGGAAAAGGTTTTTATTTATCTTCCAACTGAATCTTTCTAATGCCTTTCCTGTTCTACATCTGCTGTGAAAAAAAAAAAAGAGGTTACGACGCCAGTGAGGGCTCTGAGCATGCGCAGAAATGCAGTTTTCAACGAAACTCACTTGATTGTTGCTTGGTTGGATTTTACGGCATGTCAACACTTGTTGGGTTATATTATGCCAAAGATGTTTTGTTTTATTCAATCTTGATGGGTACTCGATTTTCTTTTTAAACTCCTGAAGAACGCTGGAGGACACATCGACCGAAACGTTGTGTATGTAACAATAAAGGACGATGACAACAGTCTGAAAAATCCAAATAATATAAATAAAAATACTCCTTATTTAGATAAACAAAGTTTATATATATATATATATATATATATGATAAGTAAATACACATTAGCGATGTGTTTATGATATGGCTTTTTTTAGCCGACAATTTTTGGGAGAATATGTGCTTAATTTTAGTTAATTAATAATTAATTAGGCGGGCATACCTATTTAAATGTAAGGCTAAACAAATCGAGAAAAATCAATCTCTGTAGGCCGAAATGTACATACAGAGATTGATTTTTCTCGATTTGTTTAGACTTACATTTAAATAGGTATGCCCGCCTAATTAATTGATTATTATTTAATTAATTTTCAAAAATTAGGTACGACTTCAATTAAGCACATATTCTCCCATATATATGAGAAGTAAATACACAAACGATGTGTTTTGATATGGCTTTTTTAGCCGACAATTTTTGGGAGAATATGTGCTTAATTGAAGTCGTACCTAATTTTGGAAGTTAATTAATTAATAATTAATTAATTAGGCGGGCATACCTATTCAGAGATTGATTTTTCTCGATTTTGTTAGCCTTACATTTGAATAGGTATGCTCGCCTAATTAATTAATTAACTTTCAAAATTAGGTACGACTTCAATTAATCACATATTCTCCCCCCCCCCAAAAAAAAAATATATATATGTGAAGAGATGGAAGTGAATCTGACGGTATGTAGTATATTAAGAAAAATGAAAAAAAAACACAGGTTTAAATGGGTTACGTGGTGAGTTTATTGGCCGACGCTGCAGAGTTTCGATCTATTAATTAGATCATCTTCAGGGCATTTGTTGGTATATGGAAGGTGATAAGAAATTTTCTATCACTGCTCCGTGTGTGACTCAATAATGACTCCTTCCGCCATTTAAAGGCACCGGGTACTTTTTACAATATCACAATTTTTTAAGTGGAACCCGTTCTCCTTTTTGACACACATGTCTAGTACCTAAACTTTAAATCCTGGAATTTGTATCTTTAAGATATAAGCTTGGAATTTTCAGGGATATTTCTCGTAGCCCCCCTTATTAATTCAGAGGCGTGTTCCTCTTGCCTTTCTTCTCCGGTTGCTCCCAGGGCGCTAAGGTTACTTAGCATTGAATGTAAAAACATTTTGACCCAGCAGGTGGCATAAATTAGGGGCTGGAAAAGTGTCCCCTTATGACTTGGCAGAGAAACAAATCCTCTTCAGTTAGAATAAGTCCAAATGTGCTCGCCATCCTTGATAATTGACTCGTACATACAAAAGGATTGTGCGTATTTCAATGTAGGCATTGTGTACACACACACACACACAAACAGATATATATATATATATATATATATATATAAAGATTTTTGGATGTTTGTTTTTTATAGAAGCATTGTTGAATAAATTATTATTCACTTGTCAAGATTATTTTCTATAATTATCGAATTTTATGCAATACATGCATTATAATTGCCTTCAAGCAAAATATAAATAATAATTTATTCAACAATGCTTCTATAAAAAACAAACATCCAAAAATCTTCTTCACTTCGCCGAAGAGCTTACGGCCGAGTTTGTTTACTAAATAAACGTCCACTTACCTACTATGGTAGAGGCGTGTAATAGTATCATTGACAAGGTTAATTTCGCAGGGATTGTTCGCTATGTACCGGCGGCCGAACGGATATGGTCTCTGACTATGCCTGTGAAGTCCCGGTTTCGATTCCTGTCGGAGGGGAGTCGTTAGTATACATCGCTGAAGAGACTTAATAAAGTCGAAACAGTCTGTACGGTGTTCTGCATAGCGAGCCATCCTTTGCCGGGATTCACTTGTCAAGATTATTTTCTATAATTATCGAATTTTATGCGATACATGCATTATAATTGCCTTCAAGCAAAATATAAATAATAATAATAATAATAATATATATATATATATATATATATATATTATATATATATATATATTACATATTAATGATTTGAAGGCCAATACAATGCATATAAAAAATAAAAACAAAAAGATCTTTTTTTGTCTTATCGATTTCAAAGTAAACCTTTATCTTCAGAGACGATTTTCGGAAATGGACGCGTTTTGTTTTTTGTTTTTTTGTCGTTTTTTTTAAATTTTTTTTTTTTTTTTATAAACACGCGTTTCGTGGTGTTCTTTTTTTTAAACGCCACGCGGAAGGTCGTGATAGACGTAAATAGCCGTTGCTCATTCAATTTCAATTTTATTATTTTCATCTATTTATGTATTTTTATTTATTAGATATGTGTATATATAGTAAGTAAAGTCGACGGGGCGGTCTAAAGTTGGTATCAGCCAGTCAGCGAGGGAGCCTATCCCCTTTTCAATAGCGCTAGACCAAGGAAATTGTTTTAGCATCTGAGGTGGAGCGCCACACCTACCATCAGCTCCTTACTTTACCGCACAGATCACTGTGCTACTCATACGCTGAGTTGGCGGGGACCGGTATCGAACTAGGAACCTTGTGGTTTCTAGCCGAACGCTCTACCGACTGAGCTAACCCGGCACATAATATGCACTATATACTATGAGGGACGTGTAATTTAATACAGTATACATAGTAAAATATACATATTATGTACTATTTATTATGAGGAACGTGTATTTTGATTAATTATGTATTCTGTGTTTAATTCTAATCTATTGTTTATACTAGGACCTAATTTAGATATTAATAAACTTTCTTTAATTCTGAGATTACCAATGTTGCGTATTATTGTTTATATCTTAAATAGTACATTAAAATAAAACAAATTATATATAGATATATAATACCAGTCGTGTATTTATTAAAACTTGTTTTAAAAAAAACCAATGAGGACTGTCTAATGTTGCATGTTCAAATTTTGAGTGTATTTATTCTATGTTATGACGATTTTGGGTAATGTGACGTAAGCAGTGACGTATATTTTTGTTACAGACAAAAACCGGAAGCGAATCTCCATTATTATTACTAATACTGCCATTATTAGCATCATTATTATTATCATTATTATTAATTTTATTATTATTATTATTTCCCGCTATTGTAATGTCTTGTGTATGCTTATTGCTTGCCAGTGCTGCCAAATTACTTTTATACGGCTATGTTTCTACTTGTGTAATGCACAGCTAGATTTGAATCTGACCTGCTGAAATGGGGTGTTCGTCTTATATGCCGTCAAATACGATACCATTTATAAATCAAGGACACCTTTCTGATGAAGGCCGAAAATGTTTTACTAAACTCGAAACCCTTTCTTTGTTCATTGTGAAAATGTTTAATTAATAGATTAGAATAAGAATCGCAACTTCTATTTATAAACTTTTGTGTGTATGTTCTATCTTTTGAGGTCACTTTACACAAACATATACATTATTTTCTTTTTAGTTTCTTTTTAATGATTAAATCTTCGAGAATACTCAAGTGCTCTTTCGCCTGCTACGTGGCTGGCTTTTGGTTTTGCTTTTGGGTTTTTTTCTTCGTGTTTTTTTCTTTTTTTTTCTTGTTTTTTTTTTTCTTTCTTTTCTTCTTTCTTCTTCTTTTTTCTTCTTCTTTTTTCTTTTTCTTTCTTTTTCTTTTTCTCTTTTGTTCCTTTACTTCTCTTTTACTTCTTCTTTTACTTCTTCTTTTTCTTCTTCTTTTTCTTTTTTCTTCTTTTCTTCTTCTTCTTCTTTTTCTTTTTTCTTCTTCTTCTTCTGGTCATTTTCTTCTTCTTCTTCTTCTTCTTCTTCTTCTTCTTCTTCTTCTGGTCATTTTTCTCTTCTTGTTCCTTTTCTTCTTCTTCCTTTTCTTCTTCTTGTTCCTTTTTCTTCTTCTTGTTCCTTTCTTCTTCTTCTTCTTTTTCTTCTTCTTCTTTTTCTTCTTCTTCTTTTACTTCTTCTTTTACTTCTTCTTCTTTTTCTTCTTCTTCTTTTACTTCTTTTTCTTCTTCTTCTTCTTCTTTTTCTTCTTTTTCTTCTTCTTCGTATTCTTCTCGTTTTCCTTCTTCTTCTTCCTCTTTTTCTTTTTCTTTTTCTTCTTGTTTTTCTTTTTCTTGTCGTTCTTCTTCTACTACTTTTTCTTCTTCTTCTTTTTCCTGTTCTTGTTGTTCTCCTTCTCCTTCTCTCTCTTGCTGTTGTTCTAGTTCTTCCTCCTCTACTACTTCCTCCTCCTCTTCTTCCTGTCAGATAACAGAGGATGTGTGATACTGATCTACGAGACACACCGTGTGTTAGTCTTGTGTTCTTTGTCTGTTCGTCTTATCAGTTCTTGGTGGGGAACCGCAAATCCATTCTTAGATTTTGGGGTCTGCACCGAACAAAGCTAATCAAGTTACAATCGTTTATTTGTGCTGACCTCAACTCATGGGGTCCTTCCTCGACCCCATGTCCAATTAATAACTATGTATTTACTAGGCATACCCAATTAGTCGAAAATCCGTGTTTTTACAAAACAAATGTAATCCCCCCGTTTGAAAAAAAAATTACCAAAAATCAGGAATTATCCGATTTTAATGAAATTTTCAATGTTGATTTAGCAATGAATGAATTTTATAATGCATTAGTTATTTTATTTCAAAACTTTTCAGGTCACTTAACTTTGACCCCCCCTCCCTTATTTTTTTTTTGGGGGGGGGCGCAATATATCGGTGGGGTTATGTGTTTGATACTTTTTTCTGCATAATAAAAGACAAAAGATCGAAGGTGTGAATAGAAGAAAAACTTTTTTAATGAATCTGTTCGGGTAGTAAATAAGTATCGAAAATCCGAAAATAAAATGAAAATAAAAACTAAAAAAATTTTTTTTTTACTCATTTCGATAATTATTTAATTGGTTATTATCTTATAATGAAAGAATATACATCAATATTTGTTCCGTTTAAAAGGAGAGCAGCCTGAGTCCTTTGTTTATCAATAATGACTTAATTTGGCATTTAATAACCCGAAAAGGGTTGATATGCCGTGGAACAAAAATATTCTTATGAGATGTAGTTTAGTGTCATACACAGGACACTCTATTGGGGGGTGCACCCCTCTGCATGACGATACAGTCAGCGTAATCTAAACCCCACCGACAAGGTTGTGTTTTCGGGTCTTTTTGTTTAGTTTAATTTGGTTCGTTTTAAGGCATATCAACCTCAGTGGGTCATTTAAAGCCGACTAAGTTTTGAAATAAATTCATTCTTAATGGATACTCAATTTTGTTTATAAACTCGTGTTTTTCTATTTAACCCATAGACGGGACCCTAACAGGTACTACCATTCTGAGTCAGAGTGGACCTGGGAGTAATGGTGATGGATGAGTACTCCAGACTCCCCAGACTCCCAGAATTGGAACCTCGTTATTAGATGCAGTTTAATGTCATATCCAGGACCTGTTTTCGGGTCTACGAAAACGTGCGAATAATTTTAATACAATTTGTCAAAAATACAATTGTACATATTTTCAAACACCCTGCATAGCACCCCCCCCCTGAAAAATGTCTTCGTATTCTATAAGCTGTTGTTTTGGGGGGTTTGTTGGGATTTTTTATAGGGAGGGGTTGGAGGAGGGGGTGCTTGCTGTGCTCAGCTTTCGTATTCACTATTCGGTGTGTATTTTTTCCTGTCTGTCTTCCGTGTGACTTTTTCACAAATATGTGTCTGCCATTTTGTTTTTGTATTTTTGGCGGGTTTTGTTTTGTTTTGTTTCGTTTTTGACTTTCGTTCATTGACAAGACATTTTGTTCTTTTTTTTTTCTTCTCTATAATTTATTTATTTTATTTATTTTTCTTTAATTCCTTCTTCAATGTTGACTTTTTTCTTTTTCCTCTTTTTCATTTTGTTTTCTTTTTCTTTCCATGTTTTTTTGTCTTTCGTTCATTGACAAAACTTTTTTTGTTCTTTTTTCTTCTTATCATTTATTTAGTTAGTTAGTTAGTTATTTTTTCTTACTTTTCTTTTTTTTCATCTTTTCTTTTTTCCATTTTTTTCTCTACAATATTTATTTATTTTTTCTTTAATTCATTCTTCAATTTTGACTTTTTTCTTTTTCATTTTGTTTTTTCTTTCTTTCTTTTTGTCTTTCGTTCATTAACAAGACATTTTTTGTTCTTTTTTTCTTCTTCTCTATTATTCATTTTTTTTAAATTCATTCTTCAATACTGACTTTTTTCATTTTGTTTTCTTTCTTTTTTTTCTTTCGTTCATTGACAAGACATTTTTTGTCCCTTTTCTTCTTCTCTTTATTTAATTAATTCTTCAATGCTGACTTTTTCTTTTTCTTTTTTTCTTTCCATTTTTTTCTTTTTGTCTTTCGTTCGTTGACAAGACATTTTTGTTCTATTTCTTCTCTTTATTTATTCATTTATTTCTAATTCATTCTTCAATGCTAACTTTTTTCTTTCTTTCCTTCTTTTTCATTTTTTCTTTCCATTTCTTTCTTTCGTTCATTGACATGACATTTTTCTTTCTTTTTTTCTTCTCTATTATTTTTTTATATTTTCCTTTAATCATTCTTCAATACTAACTTTTCTTTCTTTTCTTCTTTTTCATGTTTTTTTGTCTTTCGTTCATTGACAAGACATTTTTTTCGTTCTTTTTCTTATTCTTATCTATTTATTCATGTATTTATTTATCTATCTTTTAATTCATTCTTCCAAACTGACTTTTTTCTTTCTTTTCTTCTTGCAGGTCGGTGTTGTTGTGAGAAAATCAAACATGCCGAGTGTCGAGAAGTTTGTGAACAGGTAAGTTTTTTTCTTTTCTTTTATTGTCTTTTTTTTTTTCATTTCTTCCTTTCTTTTCTGACAACAGTTTCCCGCCATTTTTTATTTACTTTTTTATTTTTTTATTTTTTTACTTGTATTTTTTTTTTTTTACTTTTATATTTTTTTTACATTTATATTTTTTTTTACTTTTATATATTTTTTTACTTTTAATTTTTTTTTTACTTTTTTGCTTTTGTTTACTTTTTTATTTTTTTACTTTTTACTTTTTATTTTTTACTTTTTTATTTTTTTTTTACTTTTTTATTTTTTTTTTTTTTTGTACTTTTTATGTCTTTTGATATTGCTCTCCGACTTTCATTTGAAAAAAATCCCCGAAATGAATGAATAACTCTTGTGGTGCATCGACTCTTCTATAAAGGTCATACAATGCCAAAAGTAGGTTTCAATTGTTTGTTTTGTTTTGCCCTTTTTTTAGCGTCTTGCTTACATCTCGTTTTCTTCCACATTGTGTGATAATTCCTGTCCTATGGAGAGGTTTATCAGAACTCTTAGCCATAGATTTCCACCAGACACTCACATATATATATATATATATATATACACACTCACAAACTACGGCATTGTAGTATAAGTTTCATGTAATTGATAAATTAACAGCCTCCGTATGTTTTCGTGTAAAAGTCAATTATTTGTTTGTTGTATGGAATATCAGGGCCGGGTTAGCTCAGTCGGTAGAGCGTTCGGCTAGAAACCACAAGGTTCCTAGTTCGATACCCGCCCTCGCCAACTCAGCGTATGAGTAGCACAGGGATCTGTGCGGTAAAGTAAGGAGCTGATGGTAGGTATGGCGCTCCACCTCAGACGCTAAAACAATCTCCTTCGTCTAACGCTAGTGAAAAGGGGATAGACTCCCTCGCTGCATGGCCGATACCGACTTTAGGCCGACCCGACGACTTTACTTTACTTATGGAATATCAACCCTTTCGAATCATTTTAAATGTGATAATTTTTTTTTTATTATCTGTGATAATATAAGGTCTTTTCTGTCCCTAGTTTTGGTTTGATTTGTTTTATGGCATATCAACCCTTTTCGGGTCATTTAATGCTGAAAGAAGTCATTTTGATAAAAGTTTCTATGCTTCAAGTTCTTAATATCTTCAAATTGGTATAAGTAATTTTCATTAACTTCATTTTGTTTTGTTCGGTTTGATGGTATAATAACCCAATAATAATTACTTAATAACTGTATTTTGTTTGGACAAAACTTGCAAATCGTCGTCAAAATTAAAACCGACGATTTGCAACACATCAAACTAAATTTTGAAATTAAAATTAATTTTTAAAATCCGATTCAAAATACTTCATTTTTTTTTTTTTTCTTTTTTTTTTTTTGGTTAAGTCAGGTTAGTAATTGTTCTATTTCATTTATTATTAACGAATTTTCAAATATTTTCTAAACTAAAATATTTATGTGCAGTTTAGAAAATATTTCAAGATTCGTTAAATAAAGGAAATAAAAACAATTAAAAAGTTAAGTAGGAAAAAAAAATAAAACAAAATAAAAAGTAAATAAATAGATAAAAAGAGATTTTTTTTTTTAAATTTAAAAAGAAAAGTTAAAAAAAGTTCGTGAGATTTTTATTTCTTTTTTTTTTAATCATTTTTTAATCAGATTTTTAAAATTAATTTTAATTTCAAAATTTAGTTTGATGTGTTAAAATCGTCGTCAAAATTTTCCGTTTTAATTTTGACGACGATTTGCAAGTTTTGCCTTTGTTTATTTACAATATTTTATCATTATTTTATATTTCTGAAGAAAAAAAGTTTGTGTATTTTTGTTAGTCTTCTCTCTCTCTCTCTCTCTCTCTCTCTCTCTCTCTCTCTCTCTCTCTCTCTCTCTCTCTCTCTCTCTCTCTCTCTCTCTGTGTTTCTTCCCCCTCTCTCTCTCTCTCTGTGTTTCTTTCCCCCTCACTCTCTGTTTCTTCCCCCCCTCTCCCCTCTCTCTGTTTCTTCTTCTCTCTCTCTCTCTCTCTCTTCCTCCCTTCCTCTTCCTCCCTCTCCCTCTTCCTCCCTCTCTCTCTCTGTTTCTTCCTCTCTCTCCCTCTCTCTCCCTCTTTCTCTCTCTCTCTCTCTCTCTCTTTGTCAGATTGGGATGATATTTGGAAATTAAAATTGAACATAGAAAGATGTATAAATATATTGACGAATAACTTTTTTCTTCATTCTTAAATGTCAGTGTTGCAGATACTACACTCTAATCCCTGGCAGAAATGTTAGAAAGCAACATTTTGATCCTAGATAGGGCACACAGATACTACACCCTGATCTTATAGTAATATATATGAATCTTATTATAATGGAGATTGTGTGTTTTCTGAAGAAAAATACAACCAGTTAGTGTGCATTATCGTAGACTTTTAACATTTTTCGAAACCGACACAAATGTGACATGTGGGGCCGTATATGTTAGTAGGACGTGCAACAACATATAGAATGCTACGTATTTCATTCTATTAACAAATTTGTATATAGTGTATATTTGAAAGAATGAAAGACATACGGGCATATTAGACGAACCCCCCCCCTCATTTCAGTAGGGCATATTCGAGAAGGGGGAGGGTGGAAGGGGGGGTGGGGGCAAGTGTGTTGTGTATTTAAGCATGTAATGTTTTAAGCAAGTTAGCAGTACATTACAAAACCTAACAAAAGCACTTTAACTCTAACAGGAAACATTCTTGTATGTAAAAAGCAAGTTAGGAGTACAGCTGAACACTTCAAGATAGAAATCACAATAATGCAAAATATCCGACATAGTTACAGTCATAAAACATTGCACGAGAAAACAAAACAGAAAACAACTATATATATATATATATATATATATAGTGTGTGTGTGTGTGTGTGTGTGTGTGTGTGTATATATGTGTGTGTGTGTGTGTGTGTATATATGTGTGTGTGTGTGTGTGTGTGTATATATGTGTGTGTGTGTGTGTGTGTGTGTGTATATGTGTGTGTGTGTGTATATATGTGTGTGTGTGTGTGTATATATGTGTGTGTGTGTGTGTGTGTGTATATATGTGTGTGTGTGTGTGTGTGTGTGTGTATATATGTGTGTGTGTGTGTGTGTGTGTGTGTGTGTGTGTGTGTATATATGTGTGTGTGTGTATATATGTGTGTGTGTGTGTGATATATGTGTGTGTATTGTGTGTGGTGTGTGTATATATGTGTGTGTGTGTGTGTGTGTATATATGTGTGTGTGTATGTATTTGTGTGTATATGTATGTGTGTATATATATATGTATGCGTGTGTATATCTGTGTGTGTGTATGTATGTGTGTATATCTGTGTGTATATATATATGTATGTGTGTGTATATCTGTGTGTATATATATATGTATGCGTGTGTATATCTGTGTGTGTATATATATATATATGCGTGTGTATATCTGGTGTGTATATATGTATGCGTGTGTATATCTGTGTGTGTCTGTGTGTATATATATATGTATGCGTGTGTATATCTGTGTGTGTCTGTGTGTGTATATATGTATGCGTGTGTATATCTGTGTGTGTCTGTGTGTATGTATATATGTATGCGTGTGTATATCTGTGTGTGTCTGTGTGTATGTATATATGTATGCGTGTGTATATCTGTGTGTGTCTGTGTGTATGTATATATGTATGCGTGTGTATATCTGTGTGTGTCTGTGTGTATATATATATGTATGCGTGTGTATATCTGTGTGTGTCTGTGTGTTATATAATATGTATGCGTGTGTATATCTGTGTGTGTCTGTGTGTATGTATATATGTATGCGTGTGTATATCTGTGTGTGTCTGTGTTATATATATATTTATGCGTGTGTATATCTGTGTGTGTCTGTGTGTATGTATATATGTATGTATGTTTATGTGTGTATTATATATGTATGTATGTTTGTGTGTGTATGTATATATGTATGTGTATGTATGTGTGTGTGTTGTGTGTGTGTATGTATATATGTGTGTGTATGTATATGTGTATGTATGTGTGTGTGTTTGTGTGTGTATGTATATGTGTATGTATGTGTGTGTTTGTGTGTGTATGTGTGTGTATGTATATATGTATGTGTATGTGTGTGTGTTTGTGTGTGCATGTATATATAATGTCTATAATATATATCATTTGGTATTTAGTATGAAGCATTAAGTGTGAAATATAAGAAACTCAGTTTTTTAATGTTAAGTTTTGTTTTATTTCGTAAATATTTCGGGGATGTTATAGCCCTTCTTCAGTACGAATAGAATGACTGATCTGTCCTTTTTGGCATCTATCTATACTCTTTCGTTGATGTTGGTGGTGTGGGGACGGCCGCTTGTAGTGACCTCTTCGCTTCTTTTTTATGATACTACCCGTTTGTTGTTGTTGTTGTTGTCTTGTTCTTTTGTTTTTTGGGGGTTTTTTTTGTTTTTGTTTGTTAATTCTAACAGGAAACATTCTTGTGTGTAAAAAGCAAGTTAGGAGTACAGCTGAACACTTCAAGATAGAAATGAAAATAATGCAAAATATCTGACACAATTACCACCATAAAACATTGCGAGAGAAAAACAAAACAGAAAATCTTTATCTATTTATTCATATATCTATTATTATACTAAAGCTGAATGAATCAACTTTTGTTTCCTAAAGGCTTGTTTACTGTTTAGTTTAATGACAAGAAAAATATACTAAATTATTCCTTACTTTTAGTATTGAATTATGTTTGTTTTTTTAATCCGTTTTAATTGGTTCTAATTAGTCGTAATTTGCAATTTGCCTATCACTTTCTTTCCCTCTATGTATCTCTTAATTACCTACTCATTAAATAATGTTAATTTATCTGGGAATGTAGAGAGAGAGAGGGGGGAGAAAGAACGGAAAATTTGAAATTTATTTCTGTTAAATTTCACAGGTAGCAGCTGGTAGCTTAAATTAGGTCAAACATTTCTTGCTTCAATGATGGACATTCATCATTGAAGCAAGAACTATATCCAAGTCCTGAAGAAGGTCTAATAGACCGAAACGTTGCATCGTCGACAATAAACATCCAGTTTCCATAACATCCCGTGTTTGTCTACCTTTCTCCACATACTGTCGGATTAACCTCGTCACATTTCTTCCATATATATATATATATAAAGTCGTTGTGGAGTCCACGTATCATTTTTGGTTGGTATATCTGAAGAGTCTAATTTTATATATACTAGCAAATATATGCACCCTCCGGGTGCAAGTATTTAAGTTTTAATGTAATAAAATATTGTATTAAATTAGAAAGGCTAATGAAATTAAATAAGAATACAGATAAAAAGATTTGAAACAGAGGGAGTATAATAAAAGATTTGAAACAGAGGGAGTATAATAAAAAATGGAACAACTGAAACTTACTCTTCCATCACTCTCGTCTTTCATTGTTATTTTTTCTAATTTAAGTATTTAGTTAAAAGAGGAAGTAAAGAATAAAATGACAGTTATTTTTTCTTGTTAATGAATTTCATTTAAGATTTATTGAAGAGATTTTTGCTTATATTCATTAAAATAAAATCAAACAGAAATCAATAATACTAAGCACATATTTATTAAATTCGATTTTTTAATATCAGTATGCAAATTAGCCTTCCCGTTCACACTGTAAACCGCTATTTTGTTGTATATATAAATATAATTGCATGTTGTCAGTATGTAGACATAGTTAACAGTATTAATAATGTAAGACAATTTTATTAATAATTGAGGTTTAGATAAAAATAAAATCATGGAGAATGTGATGTCAATAACTAAGAGAATTGTGACTTGAGTAGGAATATAGTTTCGGTTACAGACAGAAAAACACACAATCTCCATTATAATAAGATATATATATATATAGAGAGAGAGAGAGAGAGAGAGGATTTAGGGCGAAGCATGCGTAAAGTGTGAAATAAATGAGAAACTAGGTTTGATGTTATGTACTAAGTTCTATCTATCTATCTATCTATCTAGAGAGATAAAGAGATATTAACAGAATGAGATGGATATGATTTGGTTTCTTTGTTTAATGGCATATCAACCTTCGTAGGTTATTTAATGCCTACAGCCATCCTTGTTGAAGAATAGTAGGGGTACTATGTAAGTATGGTTTTCAGTCTGAATTTTTTTGGGGGGGGGGGCAGGGTGCATCTGACACTCCTCTATCCACGGTATGTAAGGGGTTAATAGCTGTTTTAACTGGTTTACAGCCAGCGTTCCTCATCAATGATAATTTATAGGATTTCATTTTTCTATGAATCTTAAATATTTTTTTTTTTTTTTTTCTTTTCTTTTTTTCTTTTTATATAAATTTTTTTTTTTTCCTTTTTTTAAAATTGATTTTACTTGTTATTAGGCAACAACAAAAACTAGAATACGTTTATTCATTGCGATTTTTAAAAAAATATCTTAGGGCGAATTTTTCATAGGAAATCTCATCAAATAAATAGGCCTTGTTTATAAATTGATTAAAAGGTCACGTGATATTGTCAATAATAATAATAATAATAATAATAATGATAAAGAGAGAGAGACGTTCAGATATCTTTGTATTCCAAAATTCTTTATAGTTTTTGTAATATCGACATCGATTTTTTTTTTATACTTAAAATTCTAGAATAACTGATTGTTTTGGTTCGTTATTTGTTTGTTTTTCTTGTTTTTTTAAAAGCTTGCATTTTTTGATGTTCAATATTTGTAACAACCTATTTTTAAGTACCCTAATGTATGTATCTATATATTATGTATATATGTGTGTATATATATATATGTGTATGTGTGCGTGTATATAATGTGTGCGTGTAAATATCTATGTGTGTTTGTGTATATTATGTGTGCGTGATATGTGGGGTTGTGTGATATGTATGTGGTAGTGTGTATCTGTGTGTGTGAGTATATGCTTGTTATGTGAGTATATATGTTATAGTGTGTGTGTGTAGTGGTATATATATAATGTATGTGTGTGTGTGTATATATAATATGTAAATGATGTGTGTGTGTGTGTATATAATAGTGTGTGTATATGTATAATGTTGTGTATATATATACTATATATATATATACCTATATAAAAAGGCCTCTAAAATACCATATAAGGTATCGTGGTTATGGACACATTTCCATAAATCATTTTCAGAAGAAGTATACGTGCTCTGACGAAGCTCGTGGGCCCGAGATACCCACGAGTGAAATGGTCTATCATCAAATACCCATGGTATAATGGCCTTTTTATTCACTAAATAACTTTGCTCCTGTTTATAATAATTAAAACATGAGCTCACATACGTAAACCTGAAACTGTAGCAACAAACTACTGGTAAGAATAGGACCAGCCAGAAATCACCTTGTAACCAAGAAAACTTGGTACCAACAATCCCATACATGTGGGATAAACCTATATATATAGGATGCACATATATAATATAGTATATATTATATATATTAAAGATTGAGAGATAACGTTGATAAAAACACAAACATATATTAATTGTTAACGAGCTTCGTAGAAACTAACAACGCGAGGCCGAAATATTTAAATGGTCTTAAGATTCCTCCACCAACCTTAATTAACAACCTATTTTATTTCCTGCAAAACGAGGATTTTTCCAAGCGCTTATTTGTCTACGAGATCTACCTGATGCCCATTCCTCAAAGAATTGGTACAAGTGCAGATCTAATTTTTGTATGGAGAGCGTAAAATATACGCCAACTATGCAACTTTCGTGTTTCGTGTGATTTGATATTATTTCTGATAATAGTTGCAATATTAATCGACCCTACCCTATAATGGAATAATATAATTATAATTTATTATATATATATATATGTATATATATATATATATATATACATACAATAGTATATATAAACTAGACATCCACAGACAACGTGTTTCGACTTAATACAAGTCTCTTCAGTGTGGCTAAACATTGTAAGATCTACAGTGCCGGGCACCTGAAATCCGATCGATTCAACATTCAGTCGGCCAAGTGTAACGGCGGTTCGGAGGGACCATTCCGTTCACCATACAGAATAGCGAGAGGTTTATTAATTTTTAACTGTTATATAATACACACATCTGTATGTATGTAAAGGGCCGCCATAGAGTGCTCCATTCCCTTTTATAGGAGATGTCTTGCGTTTATATATGTCGTGTTGTTCATCAACCCAATGGATAATCCTCATCGACCACTTAGATGTTGACAGACGCGTACTAATTTGTGATCATTGCAACGTTGCTGGTATGAGAAGCGTCACGTACGATCCGGCTTAAAGGTAGGTAGCATCAGCTAGTACAGGAAATACGTAATTAATAAGACTGAACGAGACGAACTTCCAGGGTTTTTAGAATTGAATATTTCTCCCTCTCCATAAAACTTCTTTCTGCTATTCCGCCCCCCCCGCCGGTCACGTTCTATGTCCCTACCCCCACCCCCCACCAAACGTTAGTCACAATCCACAGCTTGCACCTCACCGGTCAAGCCGTGACACGTCAGCAATTACTTCAAAAAATGGTTTGGGGCCTGCGCCTGATACGAATTTCCATCAATGAAAAACCTTTATGGACGCTGATTAGACGGATTGGCACGGAATGTGGCCCCTCTCCCCCCCAAATGCCGCTCCACGTCGGGTGCCCTGATAGCCAAGTTCGTAAATGATTTGCACCTGGATAACGTGGGCGGGAATGAAGATAAAGAAAATAACCGTAAATAAAATAAAATGGCGGAATTGGTTGGTTTGGTTGGTTGGTTGGTTGGTTGGTAGGGTTTTACGGCATGTTAACCAGATTGGCGATCCAGAGATAAAAAAAAACATTAGTCAAAATTAGTCACCTACAATCGCAGGTTAACTGGTAACGAATATAATGATAGGTCCTGACTTCCGCCTTTGTGCAGCCGGAGTACTACTCTAATAATATTAGAAAAGGAGGATGGAGAGAAATAAAAAGATGATACAAAGGTTAAAATGAGGTGATGGTCACAAAACAGGACGAACGATGGTTTGACCGTAGCGCGACCACGATGGAGAGAATTGAGTGATTCAACGCGGAAAGTTTCGGGTGTTGACCGGAAGGTCAACGTGTGACGTGGAAACGAACGAAAAAAGGGATCGGCCTCATTTTTTTGGCTTTCAGACTTTAGGGAACGGAGGCCCTTTGGGTCACAGTAAATCAAGTAGTGTTCTCTCTCTCTCTTTCTCTCTGCCTTCCTCCTCTCTCGATATCAGCCACACGAGACGAAACATACCCTGGAAATAAAGGCTACAGTTGTGACGTACATATTTCTCGCGTTGGTAATTTTTTATCACTGTACTGTTTGACCAGATATACGAAACGTTACCAGATATCGTTTTAGGCCCGCGGAAAGAGACAACGGTCTACAACAACCTGTTAGTTTGCGAATTAGCACCCGTGAGGCTTTCCTGGTATCTAGCTAGTTGAGTTCTTTGTTTTAATTCTTCTAAGTAAATGGCTGGTTTCGTCTGGGTAGACCGGGCGGTCGGAGAGGCCCCCTCCGATTCAATCGAGATTGCAGGCTCACGTCAAAAGCCCTAGCACCTATGATGATTTCTCTCAGCGCGCAGGTGCCCTTACTGGCACACCCGAACCCTTTATTTTTATCATATGGGTGATAATAGAAAAAAGGCGGAGTAGCCGCCTCGAGGGTCTACATGTCCTGAGGAATGAAGCCGCAGGACTTAAAAAATTCATCTAGCGAATGGTAGAAAGAGAATAGGGCGCAGAGATATTTAGGAGGTGTGGTTGGGGAATGTTATATGGAGCACCCACGTCACATACACATCCATAGCATCACCCGGTGTGTTACGCAACTCTGAACCCCGGAGTGGGAGTACTACGTTGTATTCGCCTCACCAATTATATCCTTATAGGCCGTTAATTAAATCGAGATAGAAAAAACACGAGTTTATATAAAAAATTGAGTATCCATTAAGAATTGTTTATTTCAAAACTTATTTTCGGCTTTAAATGACCCACTGAGGTTGATATGCTAAAAAAAACAACCAATAAACCTAAAAAAATAGTCAAAATAGTCCACCAACAGTAGGGCAACCTGTTAGTTGTGATTAGCACACACCGTGACGTTCCTGGTTATCTTAGCCTAGTTTGAGTTATTCTCTGTTTTTAATTCTTCTTAAGGCTGGTTTCGTTCTGGGCTGGTTTTGGTCAATTGTAATTAACCAAGACTTGGTTTTTTGGGGTTTTTTTTTCTTGATAATAAACTTGATCAAGAAAAAATCTGTTTTTAATTAATAATGACCAAAATCGCGCCAGAAGAAAATAATCCTTAGAAGAAGAAATTAAGAAGACAGAGGAAGAATTCAACTAGCCAGCGAGCATATAACCAGAGCAATAGAGTATGAAGTTAACAAGAACCAAGAAAGACATCTCTCTCTCTCTCTCCTTCATCTGAGAACTCTCTTCTCTCCTCTCTCATCTGAGAACTCTCTCTTTCATCTGAGAACTCTCTCTCTCTTCTCATCTACGAACTCTCTCTCTCTCTCTCTCTCTCTCCTCTCCATCCGAAACTCACTCTCCTCTCATTGAGAACTCTCTCATACTCATTTTATATTCCCAAATGCCGGGTATAATAACACTCTTATGGAGAAAATTTAATTCACAAATACACCCGACTTAACTTCTGAAATACACGCGCACTGCACCTCTGCAGAGAGATACCCCCCATCCCGAATGTTTAGACGACCCCGTGACCGCTTTAGGCGACTGTTTCCTGGTGGCTGATCAGGTTGACATACAACATCTCCACTTTAGCCCTTACTTAGGCTAGACGGGAGGCGCTCGCAATAGAGGCCCCCTGCGGACAAAGCGGCTGGTCACATGTAAGCGCCTTTCACCTATATGATTGGTCCCGACCCTATTACTCTTATGGATAATCCTCAAAAATCCTTTTTTTTTATCATTTTATGTGCACTAAAAAGATGGTGGCTGGGTATGAACATTAAACTATTTGATGGTGGGTTGTTGGTAGGTTTACGGCATGGTCAAACCGCCCAATGGATCCAGAAAAAAATAGTCACCAACAACGGAGGCCGCCTGTTAGCCGTGGTTAGCGACTCAGGAGGCTTAGGGGTGGGGTTCCTTGTGTTTGAAGCAGTTTGACATTGCAACACTCCACTATGGCATTAACTTAGGCTAGAACATGCGCTCGAAAGAGGCCACCTCATCGACCAGCCGGCTGGTCACATCAAGCCCTAGCACTTATATGATTGTCCCTACCAAATCCCTTTTATTATTCATGTGCTAGAAGACGGTGGCTGGGTATGACGTTTAAACTCTATCTGATGGTTGATGGGTTGGTTGGATTTTTTATTCGGAATGTACCCCATGGATCCTAGAGATTTATGTTTTTTGAATAGTGCAAATAAGCGGTCAGGTACAACATCAAGCTAAAATTGTGTTCCTCAGTTTAATCAATATTGAATATTTTCATACCAGGTATCTCAAAAGTAGGAAATATAAAGTCGACGGGACGGCCTAATGTCGGTA
The DNA here is from genome assembly GCA_023376005.1 of Doryteuthis pealeii. Taxonomy (NCBI): domain Eukaryota; kingdom Metazoa; phylum Mollusca; class Cephalopoda; order Myopsida; family Loliginidae; genus Doryteuthis; species Doryteuthis pealeii. The sequence goes on from CM042180.1 coordinate 2,695,954, forward strand.
TCAGCCAAACAGCGAGGGAGTCTATCCCCTTTTCACTAGCGCTAGATTATTTTTTGCATAAATATAGAAATGGGACATATAAGAAATCTGCGATTAAGCGACACTACATAATCTGTATATACATTTTTACATTGCATCTTGTACGATTTGGACGGTCTTATTTTTAACAAGAGGGTGTTGCAGGATGATAACAGACGGAAGATTTAGGAACACGAGTAATTTAATATAAATCATATATCCACAGGTCCTGCTAATACTAATGATAGCTCTACGGTGAGTGCCCAGAGTATATATAAATAGGTGTAAACTTTAGCTAAACCGTTGTTCCGATGAAAAAGAAAAAAAAAGTGAACTATTAAGCAATAGCTCTTAAGTAAACATATCAAACGTTGTAATAATTTAATTGTCATACTGTGATATATTCACGGGTCCAGCTAGTCAAGTTTATTATACTTTTTACTTATTGAACTATTAAGCATAGCTCTTAAGTAAACATATCAAACGTAATAATTAATTATTCATACTGTGGTATATCCACTGGTCTTGTTGAGAGAGAGTTAAATCAAGATTATTATATTTTTACATATTGAAATATTCAGCAATAGCTCTTAAGTAAACATATCAAACGTTGTAATAATTAAATTATCATACTGTGGTATATTCACAGGTCCTGTTGAGAGAGAGTTAAATCAAGATTATTATACTTATTTAACTATTAGCTCTTAAGTAAAAATAACGTAATAATTAGATTATCATACTGTGGTATATACACCGGTCCTGCTGGTACTAATGATAGCTCTACGATGAGTGCTTAGCATATATAAATAGTTATAAACCGTTGTTCAGATGAAAAGAAAGAAACAGAAAAATGAGAGATTAAGATTATTATACTATTTACATATTGAACTATTAAGCAATAGCTCTTAAGTAAACATATCAAACGTTGGGATAATTTAATTGTCACACTGTGATATATCCACAGGTCCTGTTGAGAGAGAGAGTTAAATCAAGATTATTATACGTTTTACATATTGAACTATTAAGCAATAGCTCTTAAGTAAACATATCAAACGTTGTAATAACTTAATTGTCATACTGTGATATATTCACGGGTCCAGCTAACCAAGTTTATTATACTTATTACATATTGAACGATTAATAATAGCTCTTAAGTAAACATATCAAACGTTGTAATAATTAGATTATTATACTGTGGTATATACACCGGTCCTGCTGGTACTAATGATAGTTCTACGGTGAGTGCCCAGTGTATATAAAAATAGGTATTATACTTTTTACATATTGAACTATTTAGCAATAGCTCTTAAGTAAACATATCAAATGTTGTAATAATTAAATTATCATACTGTGATATATCCACAGGTCCTGATAATAAAGAGAGTTAAATCAAGATTATTATACTTTTTACATATTGAATTATCTAGCAATAGCTCTTAAGT